>OZ026847.1:10044598-10129481 GCA_964023205.1 Lutraria lutraria | reverse complement strand
CACATGCATTAAGGACCAGAGGACTGGCAAACTTGAAAACATAACCAGACTGGATAAAACATGACTGGCCCACACTGAGTGTACATGTAATATAGTCTAACTTGTAACCTTGATGAGTTGAAAGTGGTCTCTTGATGGAACAATGTCTTAATAATTATATAGATTAAAATGTTACACTTTATTATTTATCACTTTAGACTTTGATTGGTTGGTTATTAATCAGACTTGCATATTTCGTATGCCAGTGTTTTTTTTCACCTTTAGGGAAATGTTGTGGGGCCCTTTAGGAAAGGGGAAAATTGCATCTTGAGGGTAAAAAAGGAGAAATATTATCGCAATGTATACTTTTGCTCCCAAAATACAATAATTATTATCAATAGGATATATATAACCTTGATAGCTTTAGACAAAGAGCTATCCACCCGAATAAATAAAAAGAACACTGGAAATAATGTCATTTAAAAATCATTTGAAATAAAGTTAATGCATATAGTGCCATTTTTTGCGATAAAGCATGTTGAAGTATTACATTATATACAGTTCTTTTGTTTATTTCTCTACTTAAGTGGTGTGCTCCCTCTTTTTATGTTGTCAGATTGACAATGTTTCCGGGACAAGGATCATAAAAATCTGCATTTATTCCATGCATGCAGCGATATATATCGAGAAAGTTTTCGTCACATGTATGGTTTTCTTGTCATGGTAAATGTGTTTGTTCAGGAATATTTTCTATGGTAACTGAATGTCAACATGAATAATTTAGAAGCAACATGAAATTTATGACTGCCACTCACTGTGTCATCATGCAGGCTGTTTAGGTAAAGAAAGAATCATGATCATCTTCTATAAAATGATTGCTTTTTTCAATTACAGTCGTTGGCTTTGTTGATTGTTTGCCATACTAGTACCTGTTAAACAATTTTTTTCAAAAATTGCACTTTCCTTCTTTTTAACCTTTTATGTATTGATATTGGCTTTGGTACCTTACAGTGCTCATCTAGTATATAATTCTTTCGCAATTCTTATCGATACACTGCTCATTGTGTCCATTGTAATCAACATGAGTATATTAATGCTCATGTTTTCATGGTTTATCCTATGTACATTTAAATCATACAGTGCAACCATGGCCGAGTGGTTAGGGTGTAAGCCTTCGGAGCAGGAGATCGAAGGTTCGAATCCCAGATTAGAACTGATGCGGTCGGTTGGTGTGCCGCCAGCTAGTTAAATAATGGTTACTGTAGACCCATCTCTGCCAGGCACCCGGCAAAAAGGAGAAGGGATTCGGGAGGTACTGTGCGAACATAAGATAGGTCACATGTTTCATAAGTCAACTTGGCTGGCCCTTTCAATAGGGGTGACACTATAATAAACAAAACCTTTACCTTCACAGTGTTCATGGTGTATCAATGCTAATGTGCTCATGGTTTATCTTAAATCCTGCTCATGAATCATGTTCAATTTAGTAAGTGTATAAGATAGGTGTAATATTTGCTCATGTATTCATGGTTTGCCCTTTGTTGATGATATACAGTCATGCATTGTTGGCATTCACAGCTCGTATAATTTATTTTTCTGTTGCTTAAAGCCCCATTTGACAGCTATGGTAATTTCAGAGCCGCCCCAGAGAGAGGGGAGATATTTGACACTAGAGAATTTGGCATTTATAGCCCTACTGATTTCAAATAGTTTTTCCTTGTTCTTCATCATGCCTGGTGTAAAACAACAACACACACCTCACCTTTTTTCTGTGATTTTTGTAGGCACAGTGAGTACTTGACTCATTAGTTGGGTTTGTTTGTTTCATTGAGTTTTACACCCATTTTCAACAGTCAGAGTCATATGAGGCGGACAGTTCACCTAACAATTGTTCCTGGAAAGAACCAGTACTAGACACCCATCCTCTGTAAGCAGCTGCTTACTTACTCACATAAAGAGACATGGTCGGTAGCGGTGCTCAAACCCACAGCCCTCCATCAGTGAGAGGTTACACTGATTTGAACTTGACCACAGTAGTGGGGGTCTTTGTTAAAAAAATGGGATGGGGACACTGAAAAAAGGTGGACCAGGGAATCAAACCTTTCATTTAGTAGTCTAGTGCTTTACCACTAGACCACTCAGATCAGCCCTGTTCATATAAATGTTTCAATGGTTGACACTGAATGTGTATGTGTAAGATTTCTTTCTTTTTATTTTCCTATTTGAAGTGTGATGCAATGAATGGCATTGTAAATTGCATGGCTCATGATTGTCTTCCACTGTAGTAGCTGTTGGAATCTTTGTTGATGATTCAGAAGCAATGTTTTGACACACAGACTGAGACTCTTAATGTATATAACATAGACAATAGTTAATTCTATTCTGGGCAGTAGGAGAAAAATCAGGTTTCAGAAATTTTCTGAAACTGTCACCAACTTGATTGCTTCAGGTTGCTTAGGAAAACATTGATTTTTCCATTCTCTGCACGTAAAATTGTAGGATGATCAAATTAGAGGATCCTTCTGGGAATCAGTCTACCAGCCAAAACAATAATAGTCAATGAAAAGTTGGTCTTTGTCTAAATTTTTATTCAGAATTTTCAAACATGGTTCTTTATGATTTATGTCTATACCTCAAGTTCAACTGAACCTTGATGTTTTTGTAGAGAGTATTTGGATAATATGATGTTTAATTAGTTGCAAGTACAAATATTTCATTGCAAGAAAAGAAAACATTACATGTTTTTTACAAATTGTTATATCAATATAAATCATAATAATAATCAATATAATCAAGTTAGTTCCTAATCAAGTAAGCAAACCATACTGTATATAAATTTAGACAAATGTTAACAATATTTTTTTAATGTTGCTGACATGAGATTGGTAAATGTTTGTGAAGTTGTCTATGTATAATAATACCTTTTGATATACACTGTATTGAAATTGAGCTGATTTCTGAAAATTTAGATCAAATTAACTAAAAATGCAATCTGACTAAAGTATTCGATCTTCCTGACGGCAAGATCTGATGACGGCCTATACCAGTTTCTATTTTCAAAAGTCGGAATTTCCATGATCACTATTTATATCTACAGTTGAATCTCGTTATGTCAAACTCGCTTATATCAAAATTTCGGTTATGTCAAACTGGTTCTTTGGGTCCGGATTTTTTTGCTCTTTCTCTATATGAAATTAATCCGCTTACCTCCAATTCACTTATCTCAAAATTTCGTTTATGTCAAACTAAATTTTTGTCCCCGTGACTATAATTAGCATGTAGTTTGAGTTGTTTATCTCAAAGTTGGAGCAGATCAGCGAACAATGGACGCTTTCACACCTACCATGACATTTTGCTAATTGGACAATTTAAATGCTCCGGGAGATTTATAATCGTGTGACAAACAGAGAGCACACGTGTAGTGTAGCATGATAATCATACCTGTTATTTGACTTAACTAAAATTATGGTAGGTGAGGTAAACAAATACGCACCACGTATAACTTCGGCTGCTGTGAGTATCCGAATACTAGGATACTCGTAGGTTTAACTTGAAAATTGAGTACGATTACTTGCCACCTATGATAGTGTCGGATTCCAATCTTAGTAAAATGATCTTAGCTTGATAAAAATAATTAATTCCGAGAGCGTGATCGACGTTGCAACGAACGGATTCATCTTACATTATGTACGGAATGCGTACACATCCGAAAATATGTAAAGCTAGACGCTCCGTTTTTTCGAATTCTTTCAACAAATTTCGTAAATAAGTATTTTATGTTGGGACAATAAGTGTTGATATTAATTATTATGAATAGATACATAATTATTTTGTTTCTTATGTACGTATGCACATGTTTTAATCGAAACGTAATCATACATGCATTGTTATTTTAAATAAAGGCTACTGTACGTGCGTGTACACAAACACTTTAAAACATATATATAATTATGCAGTATTTGTTTATCTCAAATTTTGGTTATCTCAAACTAATTTCCACGGTCCCTAGAAATTTGAGATAACGAGATTCAACTGTATTTATAATTCAGCCAATCGTATAACTCGTTTCATCGGTACTTTGGCCGAATGAACTTTCTACCTGACGATGCTATTTAAACGTTAGTAAACATTAAATTACGTATAACATATTTGTCTGCAACCACTTTTTGATTTTTGTAGTAATCCTGATCGATTCGGCCATAGTAGTACAGAAAATTTAATAAACACGCATGTCACATGGGCGCTATCATTACATTTAGTTGCGTAAGAATAGGTGTTCGTGATAACTACAAGTCAAATATTGCTTTTTACTGCGATTAAAAATAGAATCAGATCACTTTCAGAATTATGAAAGTAAGGCGCTGATTGGCTAGTGGAAAAGGTCACCTGAGGTGACCTTCTATAGGTCGTCTTCAGATCCTCATAGCGTAGCGGGTTTAAGGATATGATTTTAATCAGATTGCTAAAAATGATACTCGTTCTCTGTTTAACCAGAATTACAAAATCTACATATTCTTTATTTCTAGGGCTATTATTTTGTCTAAGACGTTTGAACGATGAATCTTGAGGTGATGTTCAAAGTCTAGCAAGTGCAATTCTATAATTGGGTCATGGAGAGACTGTAATATGTATCCAGATGAGTACAGTTATTGATGGATCAAAATCACCCTCTAGCACTCTCGAGTTAATAATTGGTCCCTGACTCAGCAAAAAGAGATAAAATTATATTAAAATCTAAATAATGTCAGCCATCTAATTAAGTTGAATAGTTGCCATCCAATCTTCACCTGATAATCGTGCATATGTTTTATGACAGACTGGTGCTCTTAAGTTTATAGATATAATAAATTTATACATATTTGAAGACCATTCCACATGAGAAAGATTACATAAAATTAGTTGGAATTTTGCTACAGTATTTGGTATTGTCTGTGAGGTTGGTAATTACTTTCATTTGTAATTAATTATTTTTATGCCTGTATAATAAGCTTAGTTTTGGAAAAGATCAAACTAACATTATTGCAGTGTTTGTGGAACACTAGTAGGAGATCCGCCTCTGTGCTCAAGTGGTTAAGGTCACTGACTTAAAATTACTGTAACCTCTCATTGATTGAAGGTTGTGAGTTTGAGCCCAGCTGTAACCAACCATGTCTCATTATGTGAGAATGTAGGCAGTTGCTTATGAACTACAAAGAATGGGAGTCTTAAGTACTGGTTCTAAAGAACAATGGTGTGATGAACTGCCCTCCTCATATGACTGACTGTTGAAAAGGGGCTTAAATCCCAAACAAACGCTAAGAGATCTTATTAAACCAAATTAAGAGGACTGACAAATTTGATAATTATACTCGATCCGACAGAACATTACTAGCTGAACAATTTTTGTGACAAAATCAATTTTATTTAATCCTCATTAATATGTTGCCATTAGACTCAGATCTGACTGTCTTTCTAGTCAGCTATTAATGGTGACATTTCTTTGGAGGGAGACAAGGAAGTTTGTCCTTTCAAATGTAACTTGGCTCTCTCGTTTATTATGCAAAGTTCTCAGTAATATCTTGTATTAATCTCCTCACGCTTGCTGGAGGCTTTTCCATCTTAGTGAAATTGCGTTATATTGCTGCTAGCTAATATTGTTCTCTTGGGATATTTATTGTTGGACAATTGTCATATTGTATAATTACACTAGTGGGTAACACCAGACAGCCAAGAGAATAGAACATACTTAGAAATGAATAAATATTGCATGTCTATGTATGCTTAAAATTATGTATAGTCAAACCTGTAAACAAAGGCCATCCTTGCTTAACGTAAAGATAAAATGTGGCCTTGATTGACAGGACTTGTGACCTTTATTTGGTGGTCATTTTGTTCTAAATAATGAATGATGGTTTTTAAAAGATTGACCTTTATTCACAGGGTGGCCTTTTTCTAAGTTGGCTGCTTATAAACACACAGGTTTGCCTGTCGTTGATTGTTGTCTTAAGTTTGTTTTATTCATAGAATAGTAAGAGTTGAACTTGAAAGTGACAAAATCCAGACATTTTTCATTTAGACCTGTTTTTAAATAATAGCCAGTGATTGGTTGATTCTGATAGCTATTATTATATTGACCAATCACAATTGAGTATTGTGTAAATGCTGTCACTTTATAAAATGCATTACCTTCAGCTCGAGTGGTTATCAAATTACTTTCCAAGTTAGTTAATGCAGTCTGGCACTGCATTAAACAGTAATCGAAACTTCTAATAACTCAAATATCTCATGCTGTGACGACATTAGAAAGAAACGTTACTTATGCTTGCGGAAATTTACATTTTTTGTTCGGTGTTAAACATTGCACCAACCTCCAGGTCATTTTGCTAGTTTTCCTGATTTAACGGTGGAGATCGATGTAGACTAGTGCAGGTTGTATGTGTCAGTGAACCTGCCGCAGTGAAGGGCTAGTTATTACTAGTCTGAGATATTTACCACTCATCAACAGAGGTCCCATTACAATAACATGTGGGTAAAATTTTAACACCTTATAACTGTTTCATTTAATGTCATTGAACAATTAATAAGGGATTATTAAAAAAAAGTCAACAATAAACTTGGGGATGTTAGACAAAGTCTACCCACCATGTTTATAATAGTTACATGCCCCAAAAAATTAATGGTTGGCAAAACTTTTTGAAAATGTGTTTTTCAAGTTCAGAGATATACATAGTTCAAGTGATACTTTGAAAAAAAAATGTTTGTTTGGAGTTAACCCAGTGTTTAGGGGTTACCCTACCCATAGAATTGTCAGTTGGTATAAGTAGAAAGGACATTTTTCTTTTTCAATTTATTTTTTACATTGAATCCAAAATACCTGTTATTTGCATATCAAAAAAAATTACAAAAGAGACCAAAAAAGTTGGGTAATGCAGTTGTTGGAGAGTTTGTAGGTAACATAACCCCAAACAAAATACTTCAGGATGGTCTTATATTATGATGAAAATATTTGCTGGAAAAAATTGATCATGACAGAAAAAGGTCTACTCTGGGTCGTCAGAACAAATTAAATAGAATTGATCAGATTTGGTTGGAAACTGGGAACTTTGTATTTTATGCCTTCGATGTTGGTTTAGTGTAGTATTCATTTCAAGCTCCACTGCAAGGTCTAAATGTATATAAAGTATCCAATAGCGATCTGTTTAGACATTTAAATACATTACATCAGAATGTTTGGATACCTATAACAACAGATGACAGATAACAATAAAAATACGAGTTATTGATTTCTGTCTTGTTTAATGATACAGGTATGCAGAATCCCCATGTAGATCCATTTTAAAGGGGGACACTATGATTTGAATGGGAATAAGAAATTTGCATAATCAAGGGTTTCTTTGGACTTCATTTTTATGCACTTCATGTCACATGTTTTTTATGCAGCCCTAACTTGAGTGGGTTTTGAAGACTCTTTCTCTAATACATGCTTAAGTCTTGAATCCTGGATTTCTAAGGTTGATTTTTTTCTCTTTTAAGAAATAAAGGTTGACATTGTTAGTTTGTGTGTTTAACTAAATTGCTGTGAAAAAAATGTGAAAACAATTTCATAGCATTTTGGAACTGATCACTTTAATTTGACCCTTTTGGTAACAAATTTAGGGTTCAAAATGAACCATATTAGGGGTAAGCTGTTGGGTCTGGGCTGTCAAATTCTAATGTCCGAAAAGTACTTTTGCCCCAAAATGTTGTCTGAATCAGTACCATTCAAGCATATTATACCATAATTATGTACTGCATAAACATGTTCTGAATCAGAAATTGTACTTTTAGGGAGTCTTAAATAGATAAATTAGGGGTCTGTCTACACAAGAAGGGGTAAGTATGAAAGTAATGGTTAGGCAATTCTATTACATTAACTGACTTTCACTATTTTATTTAAAATCACACCTTATACCTTTAATGTTAGAATTGATTTACTAGATGCTAATTGTGGTGGATGGTCATGCCATTGCATCCCATCTGTTCATCAGTTATCTGCTGGATGATGTACAATGTAGTTTTGTCCAATAAATGAAATAAATGTTTGATGAATGATTTAACCAAGTATATCATTACGGAAGGAGAATATATAAAAAAATAAAACCTGTTGCTGACTTCATGTACTTGAAAGGGGTGAATCAAAGGTCTAATTAATGGAACTAAATTTTTTACCTATCAAATGGTTGTCAGGGTTGAATCTCATATCTGGCTTCCAATATTTCAGGGATGCGTCTTCAAATTGTCCCATCCTAAGTTTCGAGACATTAATGAATACTGGAGATACTTGAGGCCTGTATCCCTGCTTTAGACCAGGCACAATAAAGAACCAGAAAAAAACTATTTGAAACTTGGTTGAATCTCCTGTATCCTATCTACCCTCAGGTGCCACTCTGAAATGACCAAAGCTGTTGAATTGGCCTTTAAAGCAACAGATAAACAAACAACCATGTACCGATATTTGTGCAGGTTTGCTTTTATAGTTAAATTTACAAATACAGATTTTCCACATATCCCTTTCATGAATTGGATAAACACTGAAATCATTTTAGGAGATCATGTTTAGGAAATGTGTTGATCTTACAAAGAGGCCTTGACAGCTTAGACTTAGTTATGAATAATTTATTCCTGTTTGATGTGTCAGCATATTGTTGATTTTGTCTTTAAAAGGCATAATGACAGTGCCTGATTACAGAACAAATCTATCCCATAATTTATCTATATGCAGATATTATACTTTTTGGGGGTTGTTTGTATGATAGAGTGGTCAATGTCTCTGACTTAGTAATCACTTAATTATCAGCTATCACTGATTCGAGTCCTTTATAATAAGTGGGACCAGATTTCAACATGTGAGGTATCTGTCCAGTGAACTATCACACAGAAGGTTGGTGGTTCTATATACCCTGAGGTGCATGCCTGGGGTCTTCCTGTGTCATTAAAAACTGGAACAGTCTCCAAAAATGATCCATGCTCTGTGACGTTTAACTTTGGAGAAAAAAGACATTATTTTGTTTTCAAGTTTCAGACTCGACTTTCGGCAATAATAATATATTGGGTATGTTTGGATTGCTGAGTTAAATTGTGTTGTCCAAAGTGACTTACTGTGTGTTGTAGGGAAACAAATGATGGATGAGACATAGCAATAGTATTGCCTGGGAGCCGCTGGGATAGCAAATGATGTGGGATCAATACTTATTAGTTGACTGTTTTTTCTACAATGTCTGGTGTCAGATGACTACAAAAACAATTACTAAATAATGGGAGGCCAGTCAATGTAGTCACCTTAGTGTAATGTCTCTTGTTTTATATGTCATGCAGTATGTATGGCTAATATTTTTCTTGCTCTTAATTTGTCACTTTAAATCCAGCAAATATTGCACAATTACATCCTGAAAATGTGTTCAGTCATTAATCTATTTTTTTGTCAATTATTCTTTTTTTAGTTGCTAATTTGCTGATAGTGAGTGATAATTTTGTCAGATGGTTACACTGTAACCGCTTCAAATGGAATTCATGAACATAATTATGACTTTTTCTTGAACTATTCATGCATAATTGATGAATAGACAATTAAGTATGAATGACTTTTTGACAGGGGTCTATAAACAATGATACCATTATCAAGAAATGCTTACAGATGCTAAACAGACTCATTTAGGGGCTGTGATTTTTATTATGATAAGTCTCTGAGGTAAGGGATCTTTTATCTAATAACAAGGCACCATTTTGCACAGAATGATGTTGTCTAGAGATATTAAATCAATTGTTAAATCATGCAGTGGGAAAAATCATGCTGTTGTTGAAGGGAGGTTGTTGCTCAAGTGAGGGGTCGCTCTGGAGAGGTTATACTGTAATTATGTAACAAAGGGGAGTAATTGCCCTTTGTTTGAAGTTTATGGTGAGATCAGCATTTTCTAACAGGAAAAATTTTACATTGTATGAAACAAGATGATCAAGAGATTTTTATGATAAGTTTCATGTTGTTGTACAATGACAGACAATCTAATCAAATGATAACATTGTTCACTGAATGAAGGAAGTCATCAATATTTTATCTTCTTAATGGTCTCAACCTAATGAATTAAGTTCAATGCAACTACGGATCCATAAGGCCACATTGAAAAAGATATTGATGACATCCGTCAAATCGCATTTAACAATTTTTTATTTGGCCTAAAAAAATGTTTGTTTCAGGTTGCTCATTAAAAGTGGGGATTTTTTTATCTTTGTAAGTTCATCTTCCATGAGTGCTTTTTTTACTTATTTTGGCCCTTGAAAAGTGTGTGAAAAGGTAAAAAAATGTGAGGAAGGGGATGTAGCGTTCCTATGTGGACCTATAAAAAGATAAAGGTCTCTGGGGGAAAATTAGAGTGGGTTGAGTATAATCAGAAACAAACAATGAATGTTAAAGAAAACTGTACGGAATACAACGAAATGCCAAGTATACAATCATTGATCATACACATTTTTCTACTTAGCATGCGCTATGTGTCGTGAGTATTTAAATCGAAAAAAAAAATGCTTACAGCTTCCTTAATTTCTCTTGGCTTTGTGCAAAAAAGTGCTGCCCTCACTACCCATTTGTGATGTCAAAAGTCACATGGGTTTATAATCCACACTGAGTATGCTTTGAACAGGACAAGCATATAGTGTTTCTAAGATAACAATCTTGGCCTTTCAACTCAATATTAAAGTAAGACTTAGTTTGTTCCTATCTTTATCTGTTGTTTAACTGCCCTTATTCAACAGCTATGGTAATCTCCGGGGCCGCCCCAGAGACGGGGGGGGGGGGAACTGAAGGATAAACGGGTATTTATATCCCTACTGGAATATGTGCAAACAAATCGAGGGCTCAGCGCAACACTGTCGTAACTTGTTCTTATAACAATATGAGTTATGACACTGTTGCGTTGAACCCTCGAAATGTTGTCCTGAACAAAAACCAAAGATAGTCTGGATCATATATAATCTTATGAGTTTAGCCTTTCTGACAGTTGTGTCTGAGTGTCTAGGGAATAATCCTTCTTCAACATTTGGATATTAGCTTTATCTTGTTCCAGCTGTCTGTCTGTTAGTTTGTCTGTTATAAGTTTCAGCTTAATATTTTCTCAGGAAAATTGGTTTTGGTCATGCAAACTAAAATCATTTGAGTTATAATATACTGTGTGTAGGACCAAAGTAAGTTGAGTTCAGTCCAATCTGTGTTAGAGACCACCTCAGAATAAAGGCCACCCTGTGAATAAAGGTTATTCTATTAGAAGCCATCATTGATCATTTATAACAAAATTACCTACAAAAAGTGGTCACCTGTCAAATTGTCAATAAAGGCCACCTATGTCTTTTCCTAGAGTGGCCTTTGTTTACATGTTTGACTGCATATTGTTATGGAATATTCCCAAACCTTTTATTATACCAATGTTTATTCTAATTAACATATCTGTCTAATTTTTAATTAAGTTCATTCAGTCAATATGTCATAAGTTTCCATTAATGTGACACAGCATTTAAGTATAATGAATTAATGATTAATAATAAATTGGTGTATTATTGTGTATTGGTGTACATGTATGTCAATGGTTCTTCAAAATCACTGCTTATGACAGATACGGTAGAACGGTTGATTACAGTCCTATAGATGTTTAAGTAAATGTCAGGATCAACTATTTGTTAAAATGATAGCAAATATGTGGTGATTTAATTGTCTTGGTGGAAGCTTAGTGATACAACCTTTGGTTTCTGTAAGGAAGGGGCAGAAACATATACCTGTATACACATATCATTATTTATTGAAGATTACCATTTTAATGCATGTATGCATAACAGACAGGCCCATGGGGGTTGACGAAAGTGTTCAAACAATCAAATTATTCATGCAGCTTCCGAAAATACTGTAGTATGTAAATGAGAACCATTATATTGTTGTTGTTTTTATTGTATGCATCTCCAAGCCATTTGTGCTTCCTTGCCAAGGAATATTGATCTTTCTGAAATATTAATTAAAGGTATTCAGCCTTGAAATCATATTCCTTTTAGGACTTGTATCATTCTAATATGATTAATAAAAATTATGGAAAAGTTCATTGAAAGGAGTCCTCACTAGATTGATATCTGAAAACTTAGATGATAGGAAGTAACAAAATGTCACGCCCAGAGTTTAGCTCATTCATATTACAGTAAAACACAGTAACTGTTATAGTGTTCCTTGTGATTGTTCCTATAATGGTGAAAAAAAACCTGGGAGTTTGTGCACTATGAGCAATAATTGCCCACACTCTAAATTGGATATAGTCTCCAATCTGTCATTACCAAACTAGGTCAAATGTTTATTGGAGAAAGATCTAACCAGCAAAATTTTCCCTGACACGACTTGTATATTTATTAAATAGTCCTTGATTCATCGTAGTCACTTGACTTTCACCACTTTGAATTCAAATTAAACTAAAACCTCTAACAAGTTTTTACATGTGAGGAATTTGTCCAGCTGGCTTGTGGAAGGTTTGTGTTTCTACCAAGTTCATCCTTTCTCTGCAAAAGCTGAAAAAATGACCAAATGACCCTTGCTGTTGGGGCAAGATTAAAACTGGAAAGAAACAAAAAAGTACAGCAGCAACCTCCCTGCAATAACAGCATGATTTTTTCTCTTCGCATGATTTAACTATTAATTTAATCTCTCTAGAGCAACAACTTCTCAACAACAACATACAGTAATTTTGCTATTCCCAGAGGGTGTTGCTTTTGAGAGATTGCTCTGTAATTACAAGATATAATTATGAAACTGTCAGACACTTTAGTGGATTGTTTTTCATTATATTTTCAGATTTTATTCTGGTATTTGAGGAATACATTGACAGACAAAGATCCCTTCAGACACAGAAAGGTTCATCAGATCATAAGCGTTACAAGTTCCTCGAGACTCTGAGAAAAGCTGGACTTCAGATGGAAGAGGTTTGTAGTCAGATATATTTATGCAGCAGTTCAATCAGTGATCATAGTCATATGAGAGTGAAGATTACTGTACCAACTGGTCCTTAGTAACTCATTTTAGAGATTTTCTTAATACTCCAGGGAAATAATGACCAAATATGACCAGCAGAGGCACAATACATAGAAATAAAAGTACTGCACAGAATGAGAGCATGGTTTATCATTGATTGAAGTGTAAATGGTTATGAGCATGCACACTAAACACATGTTGATTCCTGTATGTGCAGGTACAACTAGTTTTCTTTTCATTGACTTCAGAGAAGTTGGGGGGAACCAGCTAGTGGTTATGTGCTGGACTACCGAACAAAAGGTTATGGATTCGGTTCTCGGTTCTACCGTTCGAATTTCTCAGGGATGCTTTTTCAGTGTCCTCATCCCTACTAATGAGTCAAGTACTGTGTCTAGAAAATCACGGGGAAAAGGGTGAGGCATATATCAGTGCTGTACACTGGGCACAGTAAAGAACCAGGAAAAACTATTTGAAAAGAGTAGGGATATAAATGCCCAGTTGTCCTGTATTGATCTCCCCTCTCTCTGGGACAGTTCTGAAATGACCATGGCTAAATGAAATAAGGAAAGTAGGACTTTTTCTTGACTGGTCCTCAGTATTTGATTTGAGTATTTTCTAGACTTTGCTGTGCTTTTTTTTATTTGATATTTAGTGTGTCTACTGTCACCATGTATGAAATGTTTTCCCAGACTGGTATAAAATATTCTCAGCATGTTTGACACACTCATATGTCTCCAACAGCTTTGCTTGGTCTTGGACTATTTACATATAAGATTCAGAAATGTCATTGTACTGGTGTAATTGTTTCTTGCGGAACCATGTAGGTGTTCCCAGTGGCTGTTATCTAATTTATCCTTACCATTTAGTGAAGTTCATGTTTATGAACTCTTCTTTGGATGTGAACTGATGTGAGGAATGACCAGGTGTGAAACAGAGGTGCAGTTTTCTATAATACACCAGACTGAGTGGTGATACACTATAAAAAGTCTTTACCAGCAAGAAACCAATCTGTTTATGGCTCTCTAGGCAGATTTTAATACCTATATGTTCAGACTGGATTACATTTCCAAATCTTCACTTCTGTGCTTTTTGGAAACTGAAAGATTGTTCAGCTTTCCTTAGCTGTCACTGGCTTGGTGTGCATGAATTTTTTGAGGACCTAAATACTATGTTTATCTACATCCACCACGCAGTAGTTAAACTACCGGTAGTACTTGTTTCATGTTGCAGTGCAAGGCTATGTAAGTTCAATATCCATGAGTACTTTCAGTACTTTGATTCACACTACCACTAGTTTATACAATTCTAAACGGCGTCCATTATCAAGTAGCCTGTAGTTAAATCTTTTACTTGCAATCACTTGAGTTTTAACACCACCATTGACCAAAAATAATTCACCTGTGTGGAAGCTTATAAATATAGCTTATGAAGGTGTATAGTTTTAAACAGGTGCATGTCTTCAGGTCTCCCTAAACCACTGAAGACTGAAAAAGTCAGCAGGTTACCTGATTGTTGAACATTAAAAGACAATATATGAGATTTGAGCTTGGAGACCATGATCTCAGGTTTTACAACCTCGGGAAAGTGCTCAGAGGACTTGCAGTATATATACATTGCAATCTTAGAATTGTAGAAATTGATCAGTTAAAGTTTCCAAAGGCTATAGATATCTCAGGAAAGGATCATGCAATGAAAGCAATTTTGTCAGATGGATAATCTCCAAATTATTAGATATTCCCTGTAAACAGAACATTATGGGGTCACGATGTCCCCTGATAAGAGATAAGAGCTGCAAAAGGAAAACTTGTTACTGCAGTTTTCATTGCACAAAGCCTATGATAATCTAAATACAGTAAAACCTGTGTTAGCAGCCACCTCCAAATAAAGGCCACCCTGTGAATAAAGACTATTGTTTTAAAGCTATCTTTGATTATTTACGTCAAACTGACCTCCATTATAAAGCCACCTGTCAATAAAGGCCACATTGTCTTCATGGTATCAGAGACATGTAGAACTTTACTGACTGTATCTTTACTAATAAATCTAGTTCCAGTTCATGGTATCAGAGAGATGTAGAACTTACAGACTGTATCTTTACTAATAAATCTAGTTCCAGTTCATGGTATCAGAGACATGTAGAACTTACAGACTGTATCTTTGATAATAAATCTAGTTCCAGTTCATGGTATCAGAGACATGTAGAACTTTACTGACTGTATCTTTAATAATAAATCTAGTTCCAGTTCATGGTATCAGAGAGATGTAGAACTTACAGACTGTATCTTTGATAATAAATCTAGTTCCAGTTCGTGGTATCAGAGAGATGTAGAACTTACAGACTGTATCTTTAATAATAAATCTAGTTCCAGTTCATGGTATCAGAGAGATGTAGAACTTACAGACTGTATCTTTGATAATAAATCTAGTTCCAGTTCGTGGTATCAGAGAGATGTAGAACTTACAGACTGTATCTTTAATAATAAATCTATAGTTCCAGTTCATGGTATCAGAGAGATGTAGAACTTTACAGACTGTATCTTTAATAATAAATCTAGTTCCAGTTCATGGTATCAGAGAGATGTAGAACTTACAGACTGTATCTTTGATAATAAATCTAGTTCCAGTTCATGGTATCAGAGAGATGTAGAACTTACAGACCGTATCTTTAATAATAAATCTATAGTTCCAGTTCATGGTATCAGAGAGATGTAGAACTTTACAGACTGTATCTTTAATAATAAATCTAGTTCCAGTTCATGGTATCAGAGACATGTAGAACTTTACGGACTGTATCTTTAATAATAAATCTAATTCCAGTTCATGGTATCAGAGACATGTAGAACTTTACAGACTATCTTTAATAATAAATCTAGTTCCAGTTCATGGTATCAGAGACATGTAGAACTTTACAGACTGTATCTTTAATAATAAATCTAGTTCCAGTTCATGGTATCAGAGAGATGTAGAACTTACAGACTGTATCTTTCATAATAAATCTAGTTCCAGTTCATGGTATATCAGAGACATGCAGAACTTTACAGACTGTATCTTTAATAATAAATCTAGTTCCAGTTCATGGTATCAGAGAGATGTAGAACTTACAGACTGTATCTTTAATAATAAATCTAGTTCCAGTTCATGGTATCAGAGACATGTAGAACTTTACGGACTGTATCTTTAATAATAAATCTAGTTCCAGTTCATGGTATGATATCAGAGACATGTAGAACTTTACAGACTGTATCTTTAATAATAAATCTAGTTCCAGTTCATGGTATCAGAGACATGTAGAACTTTCCAGACTGTATCTTTCATAATAAATCTAGTTCCAGTTCATGGTATATCAGAGACATGTAGAACTTTACAGACTGTATCTTTAATAATAAATCTAGTTCCAGTTCATGGTTTCAGAGAGATCGAATCATGCTAGAATGTAATTTATTATCAAGCTTGTATCATATTGTTGATCATTTATGTTGAAGTGTATACCTTGTCAATAATGCTTCATTGTCTGATTATTTGTTGTATTTGGTTGTAAACCAGCCCTGAAATACAATGTATCATGCAATCAATGACTGGTTTAGAATTTCATTGTTTGCATTTTGTTCTATGTATTTGTTTTACAAAATTTGAGGGCTCAGCGCAACACTGTCGTTACTTGTTCTTATTTCAGTATGAGTTATGACACTGTCGCTTTGAACACTCAAAATATTATTGATGAGGATAATAATTGAAATTTCTTCCATGAAAATTGACTTTTCCTGAGATTTCACCATTGTTGATGAATGGAACTGTCACAGCATCTGACTGGTACATTGTAGAACATGTTACTGGTGTCATCTGATTCTATGGTGATTATATGATGGGTATCTAAATAATTTTTGCAAACCATTGAGTAGAAGGATTAGAAATTCAATGGTTGACTGATTTTAAGGCCAGAAAAAATAGTCATGTTTATGGTTGCTTGATAAAAAAAAGGGGATAGTTTGCTTACAAAATAAAAAAAAATTGATATCCCGAAGCATCTTTGCACTTTAGATATTGCAGTAAGAAACTTCAGAGTTTGCGCGGATAAATATAAGTAATGGTTGAGTAACTATGGAAACACAATAATTTTTATTCTGACCCAATATAAATACTGAAACGTGACAAAGAAATAAGTCTGAAACTTTATAGAGAAACTTAAAAGACTGATTTATTTGTGAACTGATATTCTGTAAAAATCCATTCATTGATTTTGCATTGCCAGCGTGAAATTTCATTATCACCAAAGCGGAAAATGCATTAAAAATTGAAATGGAATTTGTTGATATTCCAAAAGCCTTCAAGGCAATTGTTTAGAACAAGGTTGTTTTATGATAATTACGAGTATTGCATTTTGCTATACTTTGTTTAAAGTTATTTTATGGCACATCAACAACAAAATTCGAGGGCTCAATGCAACAGTGTTGTAACTCAAATTGAAATAAGAACAAGTTACGACAGTGTTGCTTTGAGCCCTCGAAATAGTCTTGTAGCGCACATTTAAATAAAAGGTATAGGAAACAAGAATAATTAATGGGATAAGGATGAATCCTAAATGAAGGGTAACAGAATATGAATTGGTTTCAATTTATCTGTACAAAAAAATAAATATATTATTGTGCATATAGGGCAGATGGCAAACTTTGTGCTACCAATAAAATGGAATAAGTTCATGCAGGATTGAGCTCTTAGGTAAGCTACAAACTGTAATTATACACAGTTGATACGTTGCATGGAAATCCAACACAAACAAAAACGTGACTGTACAGTGTCCGATCTAGAGTGCGCGATTGCGAGATTCACGCTAATTTTTTGAAAATCCCCCATTTTAAATGATCGGGCGCGTGACATTCCTGTCAAAATCCCCCATCCTCAGTAAGCGGATGCGAGACAAACTACCTTAGGATGTTCGTCATAATCGTGGAAACCCGATTGATTTAAGATTTACTAGCTTTAATAGGTTACATGAAATCGAAAGTAGAAATGTTATCATTCCGATGGTTGCCTATTCTGCATGACACTTGACGATAAAGCTGGGAACCAAGTATTTTCGTTCCGGTTGCGTGATATCTGCCCATTATACGAATCGAAACCATGTGCAAACGAAAATTATTTCATAATATTTTTCTTTTACCATCATACGTTGTTACCATTGATACTTTTTGCCAATATATTTTTATTTAAATGTGGAGATATCTAATTGACGTGCCAAATAACAAATACTAGTTTTTAAATAAAATTTCTCGAATAACCGTTTCGTTTTTTAATGATTATACAATTTACTTAAACCACGCTATAAAGCAGACGATCAAGAACTTTGATAATGAGTCAATGACATTGTCACAGCCGTCACAAAGGAGAATTACCGACTTTTTCGATACCCCAAAATGTAAAACTCTCTTGAATCCGGATAAAAATACCGTCTTTAACGGATTTTGAACAGGCACCTGTGACACAGTGTGGGTATCGATGCATTGAGATCCGATGAGTTTTCTGATGTTAATATGAACACGCCCCCATACTTTTTAAAAAATCCCCCCACATTTTTTAAGGTAGGGGGGAAAGTCCCCCCTACTTTCAAAATCCTAGATCGGACACTGACTGTATGTTACAAAATCCGAATTCATCTGCAATTTAAGCCTTTTCAATCTATCATTGGACTTAATATATTTTGCCAAGAATACAATTTCTGTCTGCTTGTAGTATTTGTCTGGAGTTGTCAACAACGGTTTTCTGTGCATTTGTTTTTCTGTGTGTTTTTTTTATATTTTCTGATTGTGAATGAAAAGAAGCAAATTATTCCCAATATGCTTTTAAAGATTGATTGTGATGTACAATAATGTTTGTTTGTTTGTTTGTTTTCATCTCGTTCATGTCAGCTTTGTGAAAACTAATTATTTGTAGTGTCTTTTTTGAAGATGAAATTTTCATTCTTTGAAATTCAATATCTTGGTTATTTAAGTGACTGAGATCTCAGACATTGTAGAAAACTAGTCTTTCGTTGGCTTCTGCTTGTAAGCCCACCATTATTGAAAACAGCCCCTTTAACAAATTTATTAGCTATTATAGCTAATTTTAAGTTGCTACCCTGCCATTATAGACACATGTTACATTGACAGGTACTGTGTTAGCATTATATAGAAATTGTGTCCTTTAACATTTTACATTTAATAAAATCGTGTCCTTTAAATTAATATTTTACATTGTTATTTGCTACATATTGCCATTGTATAAATTCTGTTCTTTAACATGTTACATTGGTATCTGCGGTTACCCCACCATTATCATTGTAGAAATCTTGTACTTTAACATGTTACATTGGTATCTGCTTACCCCACCATTATCATTGTAGAAATCTTGTACTTTAACATGTTACATTGGTATCTGCTTACCTCACTATTAATTATTACAATGTTGAAATCTTATCCTTTAACATACTACATTGACTTCCGCTACATTATACCATTGTAGAAAACTTAAGTCCCTTGGTTTCTTTTTACCCCACTTTTATAGAAAACAGACCCTTTAACAAATTCTTTAACTTCTGCCACAATTTTAACACTATAGAAATTTGCTACTTAAACATGTTTCATTGGCACACCGATCTGCTTTAAATACCCTACAATTACAGAAAACTGACCCTTTAACAGGTAACATTGACTTATTCTCAGGGTTGACTTTGCTGTTGTGTTATCAAAAGATGATCCCCATTCCTGCTTACTAAAATTCAAACCTGCCTACTCGCGAAAAATGTTTGTGTATGCTTTGAAAGCAATAGCTGCTCATGAAATGTCAGCTTAAGTAAATGTGGTGCATTATCTATTGTGGCAGTCTACAAGGTAATTGTACAAAGATTGTGGTTTTCAATCTTATCTGGGGAATCTGATGCATGGAATTGTTCTTAAGGATTTCAAAGGAATATATATTGACAGAAATGCTTTGCACGAAAAATCATTAAATCTGACTGGATTTCTTACATAGAATAGAAAGGGTTGTGAAGAGAGATTTAATTAATTCTGCAGTAACATTACTTACTGCGAAACAAGTTCACGTTTGCTTTGAATTCTCTGCTGGAAACAAGTTCACTCAGGTTAATCTTGTGATCTGTGTGTAATCATTCATAGTGAATTATCCCTAATGGTTTGTAATGAAAATTAGCGATCCAATTAACTCAAATTTGATATTGATCTAATATCCATATTCCGAGCTCAGTGTCTGAGTGTTTTATAGCAACTTGGTGCTAGAAGCAGTTAACACTGTTCTGCACAGTTATGTAGATATATCGGAATTATATGATACTGTAGCTAATCCACAGAGAATATAGGAAAGTGAGACTGACATTTTATCAATGAGGCTAGTGACTGTTTGTAAGATGATGCTTTGTGTACCATCTCTGATATTCAATGTAAATTTGTTAATCAAACACTTCAGTGTAATCAAGTAATTAATGTTTGTATTGTTTGTTTGTTTGTTTGGGTTTTATGTCCTTTCCAACAACCAGAGTCATATGAGGAGGACAGTTCACCTAACCATCTTTCCTGGGAAGAACCAGTACTAGACTCCCATCCTCTGTAAGCAACTGCCTACTTTCTCACATAAAAAGACATGTTCCGTAGCTGGGCTGATTTTTAGCATCAAATGTGATTCCAACAAACAAACAGACAAACAGAACAAGCCAACAATATAAATGAGCATACAAACAAAGAAACAAAACAAACAGGCATATAAACAAATTAACAAAGCAAATATGAATACAAACAAACAATATAAACATGCATACAAACAAACGGAACATGCCAACAAAATAAACCAGCATGCAAACAGGCATATAAATAAATAAAGCAAATATGCATACAAACAAACAAAATAAACAAGCAAACAAACAAACAAAGCAAACAGGCATATAAACAAAATAACAAAGCAAATATGCATACAAACAAACAAAGCAGATATGTGTACAAACAAACAAAATAATCATGCATACAAACAAACAAAGCAAACAAGCATTCTTCAAACAAAAACAGTGAAATAACCAAAATAATACAAACATACAAAACAAACAAATCAGAAGAAAACAGGCAATCAGAATGTCATTTGTTGCAGGAAGAAAAAAATAATTTCTGAAACACTTAGGACCTGGACTAATTAACTTACTAAAGTAGCAATTTCAAGGATTCAACGCAACAGTGTCATAACTCATATTGAAATAAGAACAAGTTACGACAGTGTTGTGTTGAGTGCTCGATTTGTCAAGTACAGATTTAAATAGAAGACTGACTGGGTGAACAATTTTATGCAAAGGAGAAGCATATAAAGCGTGCAGTGCTATTTCAAGGATTCAACGCAACAGTGTCGTAACTCATATTGACATAAGTGCAGTGGTATTTGTTCAAATCACACAGAGCCAACCTCAACAATGTTGGTTTATGGTATCTTGACCAAAACTTATTACAGGAGTTAGGTAGATAAGTATTTTTAAATAATAATTGTTTTGGTACTGAAAACAGAAAAAAAACATTAAGACGGAATTAAGAACTAACAACAAAATTTATCCAAATGACTAAAACATTTTTTGGGATTGGGAGATTTTTAAAAATTGAATGATAGTTCTGCTTTATATAGCTGTCACTCATTAGGTGCATATACATTTTGATGTGAACCAAAGTACTACATTTTTCTACATCCGCCATGCAATTGTTAAACTAGTTCATGTTGCAGTGCAAGTCTATGTAAGTTCAGTTTCCATGTGTCACAGCTTTCAGTACTTTCATTTAATGAGACGGTTGTGTTACTGCAATTAAAACTTTATTGGAAGGTGATTTAATTAACACATTCCTATGTTATCATCAGGCTGAGACCATCCCTGGACCCCATCACAGCTTTGTTAATTGAAAGGAAAGTCGCACAAGAAAATAGGTCTAAACTAAATACTTCAGTACTTTGATTATAGGATGGTCTAATTAATGGACAAAATTTTAAAGTCAGAGTCTGAAATGTCTTTGAGAACAATATCCTGTTGATAATCAGGGCCTGTGTGTGAAATGTAAGATGTAGGATTAACATAAAGTCATTAACAGAATCTCTGTCAGAGCTGAATCTGAACTTGTCAACCATTCATTTACCTAGCATCTGTAGTACAGTGTGATGGCTTAATGGTTAATGATCTCAGGATAATATCCTATTCTGGAGACTTTTATCTTATACAATGTCATGCTACGTTATCACAGATCTACTAAAAGCATTGTTAATTAAGTGCGTCATTAATAGGCTTGTCTTTGACTCGATCGGTATCTTTGCATGATTTTTTTCTGCCGATCTATCATCATTATACATTTCATGATATTGAAATTTTGGCAGAAAGTTATTTTGGAAAAAAAAAATTGATGTTTGCCATTCAAACCAAGAAATAGATAAATTTTCAGTTATTTATCTTAGTTTAGTACATAATTTGAATGCAAGAACTAATGCTGACATTATACCTACATCAATCCATGTAGACTTTAGTAAAGAATCGATTTTGTAAATTTTGGAATTTAGAAAGGACAATTAGATTTAAGACTTTACAATGAAGAAACAGAGAAACTTTTATGTCTAACTCCTGGAATTTTCTCTTCCTGTAGACAGAATTTAATGCACTACGGGGTAAATACAATTCAGAAAATATCAAAATAGTTCAGTCCAAGGCCATGTCAAGGAATGTTAACATGAGACTGTTGTTTATTTTAAATATGGTGTGTCCATGGACACATTTGGCTAATATCAGTCTTCGAATTAGTGGGTTGCCCCTGCCCAAAAGAATTGTTTTCCTTCTTAAAGTCTTTTGGAGGGCAACCTAGTTTCAGAGAGTTTCCTTCATAAAGTATATAGTCTGGCAACTTGTCACAAAAAATTAATTCAAAGACTGTAATAGTGCAATTTTTATGTCAAGTTTTAGTTCCTGGAGGGTGTTTACACCAGAGGGGAATATAATACTAAGGTTTGCCTTCCATCTGTCCGTCATAAAGATAGAAATATATTGAGTGTATGTTAATACCCCGAACCATGCATATTGATTGCCTAGACAGTTCAATTCATTTTCATGTTAACTACATCTCTAATGAAAAAATCGATCTAAATGATCGGTTATGATGACCCCTTTATTTTAGGGGATTGTTAGTGGAGCAAGGTATTATTTTGTTTTTTTGCCCGTAACTGTTAGAATATCAAAATTAAGTTATGAGACATATGTACTTTCAGTCTTTGAATTAGTTGGTTGCCCCCCCCCCCCTGCCCGAAAGAACTTTTTTCCTTCTTTAAGTCTTTTGGGGGACAACCTTAGTTTTAGAGAGTTTTCTTCATAAAGTATATAGTCAGGCAACCTGTCACAAAAAATTAATTCTAAGGCTGATATTTTTCAAGAACTGCATCATGTGTATTTTCCTATTTTGTATAAGGATGGAATTATTAATACATTTTATCTGGCTTGGAGTATTTATTTCTTGTTTGTGTTTATTTTCTGGTATGCGTATGGTGGCATTTTGTGATTATATCAAGGTTTTCAGAATATAGAAAATGTAGTTTTGTCCCCTAGTATTTGATTTGTGCTGAATTATAAAATCTGTGAATGCATGCACCATTTAGGTAACATAGTTTTATTCATTCATTACTGTGGGATAAAAGCTCAACATGAGCGCTTATCAAGTATGAAGTCATTTGGTTACCATAATTGTTGATGCATAAAAAGTTGTGCAATTGTCACAACTGGTATTTATAGAATTACTGTAGTTGTTGTATGATCACATCAGTCTTGATTCCACAAGTAATGATTCATGCAAGAGCATGATATATTGTCATCTGGAAGATGAAAGTAAAGACTATTGTAGGTTGCCTGTATGAATGTGTCTGTATGAAAAGTTCTGTTTTAGCTGAGATATGGTCTTGAAATGTCACCCAGGTGTTGGTTCCAAGCACACTTAACAATCAAATAGAATATAAATATTTTTTTTCCCTCAATATTGTTTCAATTTATATGTTGTTCTAACATTATCTTTATATTGATCTCCCTGTATAATAGACCTTCATGTCAGCTCTAGACTTCTGTTACTGTTTCTGTCACATGCTTTGAATGTAACTCTTGGCATTCAGCCATATCAAACCTGGACAAAAAAAAACACAGAAAGATCAAGCTGTTACTCGACTGTCAAGAACTCCATGGAAAATTCCATATGTTGGCAATAACAACCCCTGTCAAATAATTATGCAAACTTCATGAACTTTTCATGAAATATTCATAATTGGTTCAAGAAAAATTAAGTTTTCAAGAATTTCATTCAAAGGGGAATAATTATATAGCATATCTGTTTTACTTTTAGTATTATGACTTGATTTTATGACATTTTTGTACCATCATGTTTTTGTTACAATGTAACTCCTGGAAATTTTAAAATGATAAGAATTTTGTTCCTCTGGTTGCAGGATCTGGTAACTATTGGTAACTGCTATCAAGTGCATTGTTTTGATTGATTAGTATGTTATGCCATTAATTTTTTTTATTTTGTTGCTATAGATAATGCACATATTTTCAGTTCAGTTAATAATTCTGTTTGTCAAGACATTTTTAACAGGAAACGCAGATAAAAGCAGTGAAACTTGCAGATTGGAGAATAAAACTTTGCATCATTTTTTTTCGCTCAATGAGATTAAATTGCAATGCTTTACAGTGTAAATTGGTCAGAAAAAAGGCAAAGCTGCAACATGAAACTTTGCGCTGTTTTTTCTTGGGGTAGTCAAAGAGGCGCAGGGCCAGATCACTGTAGACCTTATATATATCTGGATTGCATACTAAATAAAAGTTTTGCACAAATAAATTTTTGCTCTGATTTTCAAAATGTTGGTAAACGAAGCTTTAGTGATTATCTATAAGGTCATGTAGTAAGCTTGTGTTGACAAACCATATATTTTCACGCTATATTTTTCAACGAGTCCTTTGATGTTCTATATTTAGCATGCCTTGACCCAGGAGGATAATTCAGTATACAGTAAAACCCCGATTATTCGAATGTCGTTGGGCCCTGGAAAATCATTCGGATAATCCGTGGTTTCGAATAATCCATTTCAGTCTGATGTACCGGTTGGAAACGATAAATTCCATACAGTCCGTATATTGTAAGGGAGTTAACTCTCGTGTGCAAACATGACGTTACTTGAGTGATAATAAGAATAACATAAAAATGTATAACAAACACTTATTATTGGTTTATCCTCGTTTTATGAATGTATATGAGTTAACAAATGAAACAATAATTCTTGTTCAATAAATGCCAGCGCATTTATGGATTATGCAGAACACAATCCGACACAATGATATGTCATTCTTACTTCACTAACGATCGACTAGGCATCGCTATCGTCACATTCTCAAAGAATTTAAAGAATCAAAGACGTAATGTTATTATGTTTGGAACATTTTTTCCGCTAAATCATCATATTCTAGTTAGTTTTGTTTAATTGTGTTCAAATCAAATTTTGAAAGACGCTGAAATGCAAATAATTTCATACAGATCACCAGGTACGTACACGCATTAACTTATTATACCCGAGATCAAAGTGAAATAGTCGTCGCGATTTGTATAAAATCGTAACAAACAATATGGTCAAATTAACGATAATTAAACTGTTGACACGCTTCGTGTATGAATTGATGTTACACATTGTTTGTCACACGACATTTGATTCTCAATCGGCCATTGTTATCAATTGACGATTTCAAATAATAGGTGTGAGAATACGCGCATTCATAACTTTAGGTACCAAATAATGTATTCGGATTACACCAGGTATTCGTAAAATCCGATTCGTATAACCGGGGTTCGTTGCAGTTGAAATATATAGAGACGTAATCGGGACCATAGATTTTATTCGGATAATACCGGGTATTCGGATAATCGGTGTTCGGATAATCGAGGTTTTACTGTAATTACCAGCATCTGTCTCCTAATTAGTAAATATTTTTTGCCTGTTTTGGTTCAAATCATGAACCATGTTCTACAAACATTTGTTAATTATCTGGTAATTAGTGTCATTATGTTCGACCATACTGGTTAATATTATACATAATTAATGTTATTTACTGTTTCCTGTATATATAAAGATATGGAGTGTGAACTCAAAGCTCTTTGTATGTCAGCATGATGGTGTGAATACATGGCTTAATTGACTTTCTCTTTTGTGCAAGGTTAAGGTTGCAAATACTAGTGTAAATGTGTTTGTTTTTAAGCTGGGCACTTACAATTTGAAATCTTATTCAGTCCAGGCCCACGGACGCCACCTCCCCCCCATTTAACCGAAACATCCAGTAGAACATTTTTCTTTTCTGAACCGCTTAGTATGACCCAAGATCTATTATTTTATAAAAAAACAAGAACAATTTCTCTATTTAGAAAGGGTCGCGAAAATGTTTTACATAAATGGGCGAGTTCGTTTATGATAATTTTCCTGAAGAATTATTTTAGACTTAATCACGTAAAAAAGTGCGTATAGTTTAAATGTAGCAAAATTTGTATTAGTTTATTCATAAGAAGTTATTTTGTTTTGCGTGTTCCGGCTAATGTTGTCAGTTCAAACCTGGTTGTTGCAATACCAACTTTGTTGATACTGTGTTAAATATGTTTTAACTCAAGCTTTGGTAGTTAATGTGCAGTAAGAAATTGTTCCAAGATGTCATCATTAAATAAGATTTGGCCTGCAGTCGCGCTTTAGGTCCAAGTTAAAACATTTTTTCTAATTATCCGATAGTCGATCCATGATCAGATGGTTATGGTATTGGAATTTGCATGAAATGGATGTGGCTGGTTCTTTTCAATATCAAGTGACAAGAGTTAGTGTGACGCATGTAGCTATTTTAATCAAGTTGGTAGTTCCTGTGTTGAACCATTTTTTTCTTTTGTTGGATCAGTTTCAAATACTACTTTTTAGAAACTTTTACTTTAATTGCTAGAGTTGATTTTTTATTGGCAGCATATCAAATCACATTTTCACTTTAATTGCTAGAGATGTTTTTACATAGGCAGTGTCACAAATTTTTACTTTTAATTAACAGATTGGTTTTATCGGTAAAAGTTAAAATGTAATTGATATGTAAGCTTTGTTTTATTGAGCTGTGTATTGCTAAGGCCACTTCCATTATAATATGTTTATCGATACGGGGTTGTCACTTATAGCGAAGATTTCAGTATTGTAGTTACAAAGCATGTCTCTCATGTCACCTGCTGAAACCCTGATGAAGGGCAACTGGCCCCTAGGATCCAAACTCCTGTCTGATATCTCACACCACTTCTCAATAGAGCCTTTACAGCTATGTCAATTAAAATAGTTCATTATTTGGTCCCTGAAGATTATCATAAGCTATAGGACAGTAGGTACGGTAAGCAATAACGTAAATTATTATGCAAGATTCCATGGTTCCAGGCTTTTTAGCTGGTTCTGGGAATTTTAATTAACCTGTATATGGGCATTGTAACTTTTCTTAGCATTCGTTTTAAACGTATGAATTGTTCTAACTGTATTGTGACTGTTGTGTGTTTGTATTTTTTCAGGAAAATGTTCAAGTTGAGAAGAAGCAGATCACTTACTTAAAGTTATATGCTCCCTGGGATGTTTGTGTCTTCTATGCTGAAGATCTATGTATGAGAGCACCATTGCAGGTAAGATTATAAGATTATAATAAACATACTCACCTTTGTTTAGCCCATATATGTTTTCATTTAAACTTTTAATTTAGATATTGTCATTAGGCTTTATTCAGTAAAGCTTCCTTTTGTTATATATGATTTGTTAGAACCTTATACTGTGTACAAGGTCTCTGGCTTTACAAAATAAAGCCCTTTCTCAATTCAATTTTGTGTCGTTGTTCATGTAACGTACAAGCTTCACCAGTCACCAACACCATGAGGATTATAAACATACTGTATGGTATTCCATCCCATATGGGTCATTAATTGATTGAAGCAGATTGCTTATTTCTGGACCCTTTTTGATGTCCATAAGCATGATTGTTGTCAATGGGGATTACTTGTGTCTGAACTTTATTGTATGGGGTATAGGCCTTTTTTTATCTTTTCCTATTGGTTATTAAATCTAGTGAAAGTGGATTTTTCAAGTCTGTCCATTTATAAGACCTTGCACTATGAAAGACAATTTCTTTTTTAAAATATCGGCACTATGCATGGATTTACATGTGGAAGAAAATTAACTTACTTTAATTCTTCATCTGTCTTGTCAATTATTCTTATTGTTATTTATTTATCTTATTAAGACATATATAGAAAGTCTCACAACCGTGACATATTCATCTTGCAAATTTCACACTAGCATAATTCTTATGCAAGAGTTCTATTTCGAGAGGAAAATGAACGGTTACTGTGATTTATTAATTTTGTATTGGATTAATCTAGAATGAAATAAAATTAATCGAATTGCCGCATGATTAAATATTGAATAATTTTGCACTTGATTAATGATAGTGATTTAAATTTGTGGAGATGAACTATTGAAGTGCTAAGTCATCAATATTCATAAGGCTGCGTAATGGTGAAAATTTGTTTCTTGTCCTTTTATTGATTGAAGAACATTATAATCTTTTTTAGCAACCATCAAAAATAGCTTAAATCCAAATAAATTAATACATATGTAAATTCAAATCCTAGAAAAAAAACACATAGATAGATGGCACAATTTGTAGAGGTTGTTTGGGGATGATGATTCAATATATTTTGGCCTTTAAATGAAATATTCTGAATTAACAGACTTGCTATTCAACAGATTTCATATTAATCCATTTTCAAGCTAGCAATTTATTCCATGGCCAACATTTTCTATTTGACAATTTAAATTCAAAATTTTCTTGCACGCAACTGATTTTCCTCAAAATTGTTTATAGTTAACATGCATTTTCTATAAGATTTATTCTTCTGTGAAATCAGATATGCAAATTTATGCAAATTGATGATTTAACGATGGCAAGTTTGCCATAAAATTTTCTGCTTGTATTGATGTTTAAGCATTTAACCCAGAGCTGTAGTCACCTTATTAAAGTTTCAGTTTTTTGTCTGAATTCGTATGTTCTAATGTCTGAGGACAGGAAAGTATTTTGCACAATAGGACCATAGAACCCAGCTACCGACCATGTCTCTTTATGTGAGAAAGTAGGCAGTTGCCTACGGAAGATGGGAGTCTAGTACTGGTTCTTGCCAGGAGCGTTGCTTAGTTGAACTGTCTGCCTCATATGACTCTGACTGTTGAAAAGGGGTTATCCCCTTGTAATAAAAATACAAACAATAGGACCATAGAATCATGATTAGTGATTAGGATAGGTTGATGGTTTGTCATTCAGTCTGACATCAGGTGACAATGATACAATTCTCCTGTGAACCTGCTAGTTGACAGATGCTTGACCTGTAGCATCATTGCATGGTAAACTCTTTCAAGTTTGTTCAGACAAAGGCATTTGACTCCTTTTTAAGGGTCACCACAACTAAAAATAGGAAACTATTGGAACAGCTTCTTCTCATGAACCAATGGATGGATCTGCCTCAAACTTAGTCTGCAGCTACTTTGTATTGTTCTTGGAACTTCTTTTCTCCAATAATTATGATTTGGGGTCATTTTTACCTATTTTTGTACTTATATTTTCCTCTTTTTTCAGGCTCACCCGAATCCAAGAAGTAACTGGTCAGACAAGATTCTAGGATTCTTACATGTACCGAATGCTCTACATGAGGAAGTACCTCACCAACCTTTGGATTATTATACTTGTGCTTTCAAAAAGTCAAAACTTAACAGGTACTTATTATCGCCCAGATATGAAATATATGTGGCTATATTGGATTCACGCTTGTCGGTCGGTCTGTGCGTCTGTAGACACAATTTGTCCGGAAAATTTCTTAGCAACTACTTACAGGATTTCAATGAAACTTCACGGAAGTGATCAGTAGTAAGCCTAGTTGTGCATGCTTAAAGCATTTTTGTTTGGATTAATCTCCATTGAGTTATAGCCCTTCATTGTTTTTATACATTATATACAATAGGCAAATTTTGTCCGGACTATTTCTCATTAACTACTGACAGGAATTCAATAAAACTTCACAAGGACACTAAAATATATCAGATTGATGTATTGGAAGACTACTTAATTTCCTTAATGCATTATACAGTAAAGTCTCTGATGTCATAAATTCCATCTTTTTTAGGTTTTTAGGGAGTTCAAACCATCAGACGTATTTCACAACCACACAAAGGAGTCGTATTGTATGGGAAATTCTGACAACAGCCGCATATGGTAAAAGAAAAAGGGCCGAGATTGGTATTGAGAGATTGATTGAGGAAGGCGTATATACAGCAGCGTTTCCACTACATGATGTTAGTATAGTAAAAATATGTGGTCATTTCATTTCTAATCTTTGTCACCATTTGGTAATTACTAATTATGTTTTTTTTTTGGCTCATGCAAAGTATCTGATTGTTTATCACTTGTTTTTAGTCCTAATGATATCTACGGAAGAGGTAATAGACTTGTTATAGTTCAAATTGCTTTAAGACATTACATTGTCCACCCAAAGTCAGTTTTGGCCTCCCTAACAACTTGCTGTATACCCCAAGTTTGGTAGTAATAAGTCAATCAAAGGTAAAGTTACTGTATCTAACAGAAACCAATTCTTTGATTCACCAAAGGTCTACCTACCCAACTGAGACCTAACCTCAATCTGACGTCTAGGCTTTAAGTGTTAAACCTGGTCTACAAACAAACATACATAAAACACAAGCTAACTGTATGCATGGTGTATGGCTTTAGAAGTAATGCTGCCTTGAGCTTGTCAGAATTCATTATGTAATCGAGTGTAATGTTAAGACCTAATGATATATATTATCAGAATATTTATCTGTGGTAAGACATCTGTATTGTCTTTCTATCTTTGGTTGATGGCTTTGAGCTGACTTAGAGTTAATCTATTGATCACTCTCAGTAGGCAGAAACTTTCGCTGTAAGAGATGGCAAGTTAGATAACTGCTGTTAATGCCTTCTAGTGTTGATTTTGTTGACTTAATAGAAATCTATCACTAATGTTTCTAAATGTCCTATTTGTCAAGTCCTGTAATATCAAATTCCAAGGTAAAAAAGTCAATCTGGTGTACAAGCATATAAAATATGTTCTTTATGGACAGTCGGTCAATATTTTAAGCTTTAAGCTGAGGATTTGATCTGCTTCAACAATTTGTACGAAAAAAGGCTATCATTGTTCACTTGAATGCCAGTATCAGAAAAGCAATCCTGGGCATGAAACTTTGTAATGCATTTTGTCCTCTTTATAGATGAATACATTTCATTCTTTCTGAACAACCTCCAGTGAGCAATGTTCATGTTTCTTGAAAGACAAAAGCTAATATTTTCTTTAAATGCTTTTGCATATTATGTGAATTTTATTTCAATGCCTGAAAAAAGCCACCTTGATGAAAACTAGTTTCAAATTGACCATATCTTAAGTTTTGCTAAATTTGAGCTTAAATATAATTTGGATTGATAGAGGAATAGAAGACATAGTTCAGATTAATTGAGATTTCCATATGTTTTAGGGACCCTCCGAGCTGCCTAAACATTTTGTTCCAGAGGACCTTAATGCACGTCAAATATTGTACAACTTTTGGGCAAGATGGGGTAAATGGAGTAAATATCAGCCCCTTGACCATATTAGGGAATATTTTGGTGAAAAGATTGGTATCTACTTCGCTTGGCTTGGTAAGTTCATCACAAGCTACCCATTTCATAAACAAACCTTAGCTAAGCTTAACTTCTTGATAACGCTTGTTTGTAAATATGAACTTTAATCCTATTGGTTGTTTTGGGATCCACTGTGAGCTGTTGAAGGTACATATGATATGTATTGTCTAAAAAAAATAAATACCATTTGGAAGATTTTAAGTATTCTATGAAGCAAATTTTAACGATTGTTTCTTAAAATATTTTATGACTGTTTCTCGAAATATCTAAAATAATTCAGTGAAATCCAATGTTCTAGTTTTCAAATTTCAACTTCTTGTTATTAGCTTGTCTGCTTTCGAAGACAAAGTCAGGCTACTGTAATCACTGTGGCGACTGCATTGTGCAAAAAGTTTAATGTACATAGCACGTAACCTAGAAACCTATTGATTTCAGGTTTTTATACAGCATGGTTGTTTCCGGCTGCTATTGCTGGTGTTGTTGTGTTTTTGTATGGTGTGTTCACAATGTCTAATAATATACCTGCGTAAGTCAATCCAATTTTGTTCATCTATGTACTAATTAATTAAGGCAGGCCCCAAGTTTATAAAACATTAGAAAAGTCTCTGAGCTCAAGTCTTTAGTTTATTTCCATGGTATTTTGGTTGAAAGATATTGCTCCTTAGTGTTAATATGTTTATTCAGATAAATCATGCTGTTGGTTGTATAATTTTTTATTCACTTGGGTTTAACATCCCACTGATAACCAGGGTGGTTCAGTGATTTTTCCTGCTTTAATGGCGGAGGAAGTCCCCAGGTTACACTTGGGTCGAAACACCAACCTTTCATAAGCTAGCTTGAAAGTTTCCACACATGTGGTCCCAGGTTGGATTTGAACTCACAACAGTGAAGGGCTTGTGATCACTGATCACTAGTCTTAGACCATATCCACTTGTAGCACTGGGATATATGAATAATATAAACATTATTTTATTGAAATTTACTTAGATATGTCAACAGACTAAACAAGACATGAGAGGTTGGTGTATGATTGTTCTTTGTCATGTCCAATGTGATGCACCAATACGAGTCTCACCCATTTCCTATGATTTTCTTATAAACACAGCAGTTGGCATGTAGTTGAGATGTGCAATTTGGGAGTATAATTGGATAAGATTGAAGGGTCAGACTTGGATTCACAAAGTCCTAGATTAAAGGGATTTCTGGATAGTTAGAGTTTCCAGTGTAACTTTCGTTTATATCATAATTCTTGTTTCCTTTTTTTTCAGGAATGAAGTTTGCAACAGTAACAAGACTTATAAAATGTGTCCATTGTGTGATGTTGATATCGGCTGTCCGTATTGGTACCTCTCTGACGTCTGTATGTACACTCGTGTCTCATACCTCTTTGATCATCCAGCTACTGTGTTCTATTCTGTGTTTGTTTCATTTTGGGGTAAGTGATGGGTAGTTACACAAATTTTAGTATAGTTTTTAAGTCTGTATCTACAAAAACAAAATTCTTGAAATTGTTCAAATTTTCAACTTAAGTTTCTTAGACTGTATTTATTGGCTTGAACAAGTTCTTCTTGACTTGTTTACCCACTTTAAAAAAAATATGCTAACTCATTTGACAGAGGCCCTGGGATAATAAAATTGTCAATTTTCTAAACCCAACTTATAGTTTGGGCTGGTACTTTAGTTAAGTTTAATCACTTTCTTACTTGTAGCTGTGACTTTCTTGGAATACTGGAAGAGAAAAAATGCCAGTCTGGCCCATCACTGGGATGTGTCTGATTATGAAGAAGAAGAGGTAAATGTTTAACATATTTAGGGACTTCCTCTACTTGAAAGGGGCCCGATTTTGGTTAAGATTTAAAGCCAGTATGATTTGAAGTATTAATATTTCTTCCTTGTATGCCAATGCTAATGTCTTCCAGGTCATAGAAAAGATGTTTTTTTACTGATCTGATTTAAAACATGTTTTTATTCCATTTGATAATAAGTCATTATCAAATAAACAGCACTTGATTGTTTTACACTTTTTTAGTTTTTTTAAAAGTATGAATTATCTAAGGTGAAAATAATCAGTTTGGCCCTTTTAATTTTTCTAGGAGAGGCCACGACCTGAGTATGCCGCCAAAGCACCAACATATGAAGAAAATCCCATCACACGAGTAAAAGAACCGTTCTTTCCTCCTCGTAAAAGAATTCCCAGAATTCTCTCTGGTATTGCTGTGATAATAATTATGGTGAGTCAGGCACTGTGGTACATGTATACCGGTACATTTGACAATCTACTCAGCTTTCACTACAATCTCTAACCTTTTGTTATGTCTATAGATTGCGAGCTGCTTATTTGAGTATTGACATTTTATATAACATACAACCCAGATGTCCCTACAATAGAAAATGGTTATAGAAGATTCCTGGGGAATAAATGCTCCTATGTTATCCATATATCTCACTTTACCTATAACAATAAAACAAAGATCATTTTGTCCAAGGAGAAATATATACTTCATTGTATAAAATCCTTCACTTTTATTGTGTTTGCTAGGCCACGGTTAGTCATTTTTTTGTTCTCAGAGCCATCAACCATATTTTTTGCCCTCTAAAAAAATTCTCCTGTAGTCTTTTATTTTCACTCTAATCTGATTTTTTGTTAAAGAATTTTGAAAAACAGTAATATAAAAATAGTGGCTCTTTAGCTCAGTGTTTTACTGTATACATTTTGAATGGTATGGTGTGACCGTATTTAGCCACCAGGAAAAGGCGGAAAATAAGTTCTCATTGTTCACCAATAATACATGCTGTCAGTATGGAATTGACGGTTAACATGCAGAATGGATGTGTGGTTATGATATATATATCTGTGTATGAATATTTATAGACTTGGAGCATAAGTGACTCTTGTCATGCAACCAATTTCTGGCTAGTAATTTTGTTTGGCAGTGGTCAATATCAAGTCTTGCAGCAGTGTGAATTTTGCCTCCTTTAAGAAGATTTCCTCATTTCAGACTCTCTTGTCATGAACTAAAAGTGTACAAGTTCATTCAGATCTACTTGTAAATGATTTTTCCCCAATGGGTATGGTACTTCTGGCCTGGTGGTGAATAAGGTATTTTTGGCCTGGTGGGTAAGGTACTTTTGGCCTGGTGGGTAAGGTACTTTTGGCCTGGTGGGTAAGATACTTCTGGCCTGGTGGGTAAGGTACTTTTGGCCTGGTGGGTAAGGTACTATTGGCCTGGTGGGTAAGGTACTTTTGGCCTGGTGGGTAAGGCACTATTGGCCTGGTGGGTAAGGTACTATTGGCCTGGTGGGTAAGGTACTATTGGCCTGGTGGGTAAGGTACTTTTGGCCTGGTGGGTAAGGTACTATTGGCCTGGTGGGTAAGGTACTTTTTCCTGGTTAGTATGGTATTTTTGGCCTGGTGAGTAGGTATTTTTAGCCTGGTGGGTAGGGTAGTGTTCCTCTGACGCGTAAGTTTGTTTTTTAAAAATAGGAATTTGCAAATCTTAAACCAATTTACAGTGGTATGTATTTGTTTGAATAATTTAAGTACTGCTTATTCTTTGAATAGTCTTACAATGTAGTTCTTTTTTTGTCATTCTAGATGTCTTTGGTCCTCATCTTTATTGTTGCGGTGATCATGTATCGAGTTCTTGTAAGTATTCCGCTGTTTCAAAACCCGGCAACAAGACCACGAGCACAGATTATCGCCAGTATGTCAGCGGCCATGGTCAACTTGATCCTGATTATGGCCCTTGGAAGAGTTTATGAAAAACTTGCTCTACGAATGACACAATGGGGTAAATATTGGCTCTTTTTTCTATTTTGTTTTTATTGAGATGGATATTAGTCATAACTTACCAAAAGTGTTTCATATTAATTAATTTATAATTGTTTTAACTATCTCATGTGCAGAGAATGTAGTGTTTAATATTGTCTTTATTTATCAATAAATCAAAATTTAATTTTATGAGAAAAGATCAGTGGTGGTTTGTTACAGACATAGGCTGGTTGGTGATTTAAATTCTAATAAATAATATATTTCTGTCACCTATGTTTGTGAGATAATTAGATAATGTGCATATAAATGTTTTTTGTTTTTTTTCAGAGATGCATCGAACACAGACCGAATTTGAAGACCAACTAACATTTAAAGTGTTTGTCTTCCAGTTTGTCAACTTCTACTCCTCTATAATCTATATTGCTTTCTTCAAAGGGAAGTAAGTGTTTACCTTTTCTGTCCCTGAGATCATGTGTAGTTGTAACTCTTAGTTTTTCCAAAATGTTGGTTTTCTGTTAAGTGATCAGATAAACTTATACCATTGGATAAGTAAGTAGGAAGACATTTTTTTTTGTAACATTATCATGATAATATTGTAAATGAAATGCTGAAATGAAGACAAAATCTTTTTATCAAATTTCTACAGAAGTTTGATTAGGGGATTTTTAAATGTGTTGGTCAGGTAACTGAAAACCATTATTTTTTAAGGATGGCCTTAATAAAAAAAACTTTCGAGCAATTCAAAAATTGTTAAAAAAGATTATTCTGCCTTAAGTCTCTTCAGATTGATAGATAAATTCATGTATTAATAAATTTCTTTTTTAATGACATTAAATTGCATTTCTTCAGGTTCACTGGCTACCCTGGAAGTTATACTACATTCTTTGGACTGAGAAGTGAAGAGGTATACAAACATGTAGATTCATTTATTAAAAATACTTAAATTCAAACATGGGTTGCAAAATAGCAGAAACTTGATTATACAATTAGATCTTTCTTATGTTAAATTCCTATTTTCTTTTGAAGCATTGATGATCATATGTGTGAGTATATAGTGAATGAATGTTTATTAGATTGAAGTGTACTTAGTAAATTATTTGAACCCTCATAATCATGTTCCTTAAGAAATGATAAATACAGTTGAATCTCGAAATTTGAGATAAACAAATACTATATAATTATATATGTTTTAAAGTATTTGTGTACACGCATGTACAGGAGCCTCTTTTTAAAATTACAACGCATGTATGATTAAGTTTCAATTGAATGAAATACGTGCATACGTAGAGAAGAAACAAAATAATTATGTATCTATTCATAATTAATATCAACAATTAATGTCCAAACATAAAATACTTATTAACGAAATTTGTTGTAAGAATTCGAAAAAAAAAACGGAGCGTCTAGCTTTACATATTTTCGGATTTGTACACATTCCGTACATAATGTAAGATGAATGCGTTCGTTGCAACGTTGATCACGCTTTCAGAATTAATTATTTTTATCAAGCTAAGATCATTTTACTAAGATTGGAATCCAACACTGTCATAGGTGGCAAGTAATAGTACTCAATTTTCAAGTTAAACCTACGAGCATCCTTGTATTCGGATACTCATAGCAGCCGAAGTTATACGTGGTGCGTATTTGTTTACCTTACCTACCATAATTTTAGTTCTGTCAAATACCAGGTATGATCATCATGCTACACTGCACACGTGCTCTCTGTTTGTCACACGGCTATAAATCTCCCGGAGCCTTTAAATTGTTCAATCAGCAAAATGTCATGATAGGTGTGAAAGCATCCATTGTTCGCTGATCTGCTTTAACTTTGAGATAAACAACTCAAACTACATGCTAATTAGAGTCACGGGGACAAAAAATTAGTTTGACATAAACGAAATTTTGAGATAAGTGAATAGGAGGTAAGCGAAATAATTTCGTATAGAGAAAGAGCAAAAAAATCGGGACCCAACAAAAGAGTTTGACATAACCGAAATTTTGATATAAGCGAGTTTGACATAACGAGATTCAACTGTATATCATTCATTGTTCCAAAAATAATTTGCATTTTCACACATTTTTTTCCCCAAAACTATGTGTGTTTTTCAGTTGGCTTGTACATATCCCTCCCGTGTAAAAAACAAGTTGTCCACGACGTAATTGATCTACTAAATGTTAAGTTCAAATGGTAATATTGCTATCTTAGCTCAGATATGCCTATGACTTGTGCCTTAGTGGTCTAAGGTCTCTGACTAGTAATTACTAGCCGCTTATTGTTGTAAGTATGAATCCTACTCAGGGCTAGAAACAATTAAACTGTGACGTAGCTGTACAGCTGGCTTATGGTAGGCTATTGGTTCCGTCAAGATGCACACATAGGGTCTTCAACCACTGTTAAACTTGGGAAGGTCAACAAATGATCCTGACTGATGGTGCCATGTTAAAACTCTGAGGACATAAAATTATGAAACAACCCTCTCACGTCTAGTCCCATCATGTATAAAAATTAACATTTTCCCCACAATTCCAGTGTAACAATGGTGGATGTCTCATAGAGTTAGCTCAGCAGCTGGCTGTAATCATGATTGGTAAACAAATGATAAACAACGCACAGGAAGTCCTTGTACCGTAAGTTGGTGTATACTTAATTCTAGTAGAATTTTGACTTCCATTTAAACTTATCTGGTTTTGTGAAAACTCATTTTGTACTATTTTCTTGATATTCATTACACTTCTCTTGTTTAGGTTAAGAAATGTTGTACTTGTAGTATTATAGCAATAATTCTTAAATCTAATTGCCATTGGTCAAAGGTAATATGCTGATGAATATTACATTTGTAAGACTTTTATGTAGAGTTACTGTTGTTTTAGATATTTTAAGATATATACCCTGTTTGCTGCTACTTTCTACAAGAATCTGACAATTAGTCAGAAATTATGTTCACAATTTTTATAGATGCTGTAGAGAACATTGCAAAAACCTTGGTCCATATGAAATTATTTATGTGAAAATAATGTGTGCTATAAATCTCAATGTTAAGACCGACTTTAATTTGGGATCAAAAGGAAAGGCTATTGATGTGTTCTGTCCAAACTTGTTCTGTAAATTCATAGTGATAGTAATAGTAATTATGTTGCATTACACATTGAATTCCTGTAGAACCTTGATTTAAAGCCATGTCTTGGACCGACAGAAATATTCTTATCATTGAGGTAGTCAAATTAAAATTATAGCGTTAACATAATTATAGAGGAATATACATGTAGAGTAATATTGAGATCGTTTCAATCGTAAGGGGTTGTTTAATGAGATGGTTATGATAAAGAGGGGTTTGCTTAAGCATGTATTAATGGAATAATCTACATCGCTTTCTTCAAAGGGAAGTAAGTGTTTACCTTTTTCTATCATGTATAGTTATTATGGAATAAACTACCCAGTAATATTCTTATAAATATGGACTTACTTAGATTTTCTTCTGTTTGTCACATACAGGAAAATCAAGGCATTTTTTCACCGAATGAGAATCAAGGCAGATAAAAGTCGTATCAAGGCACGCTGGGAGGAAGATTATGAGCTCATCCCTAATGAGGGGTTATTTGCTGAGTACCTAGAAATGGGTAATAATGTGTGATTAATTTTAAAGAAAGGATTTAATCAGTTTTCTCCCAGCTCACAAAACTTCTTGAAAATAATGTACAGTACAACCTCTGTAGAGCAACACCCTGTGGGAGCTGCAAACATTGGCCGTTGTTTAGAGGTTGTTGCTCTACAGAGGTTAAATTTATAATAAATATCAGTTTAGGGAAATTTTGAAGGTGTTATTAAAGAGAGGTTGTTGCTCTACACAGGGCCGCTCTGGAGAGGTTGTACTGTATTTGAGACTTTTTTAATTTGTACAAAAACCTTAAAATGTTATCCTTTCAAGACATTTTGTGAAATGGGGATATGCCAGTCATAGTTTTCGGGAACACTCGGAAAGTCTATATGTATAATTGTATTTGATGCTTTTTTAATCAGTACGGGAGTCTCGAAATGCCATTAAACTGCTGAAATTTTCTCAAAAACTAAAAACAACTGGAATATAGTTTAGGTATGAGAAGTAATAGGAAGTCTGGTGGAATGTCATATGATGTATATAAATCACATATTAAATAATGGTTACTCAAAAGGTTTACCTTAATTCTATGGGTTGAATGGGTTCGGTCAATAGCCACTCACTGATTTGAGTATGAACTTTCAGAGACCATACTTTACAGGTGAGGAGGGAGCTGTCCAGCTAGCTTATGAAAGGTCATTGGTTATATTTAGGGTTACACCTAGTGGGAGTCTTCATCCACCATTAAAGCTAGCAAGGGGACCAAATGACCCAGAGTATAATGTGTTAATCTGTTTTAATTCATGGTCGACCCTCGTCATGACAAACTTTTGCAGGCAATTGAACATAAATTTCAAAAGGAATGAGATTTTCTGGTCCAATTTTTTCTCATGGACATAAAAACTAAAAAATTAGGATTTCAGCGTAATAAAAAATTGTCTATAGTCAGCAAATTAGCCATGAAGAGAGATGACATTATTTTTTCAACAACCAGAAAACGATTTTAATTTATGATATTTGACTTTCTGTATTTTTTTTGTCACAGTTCTACAGTTTGGTTTTATTACAATATTTGTGGCTGCATTCCCACTTGCTCCACTCTTTGCTCTTCTGAATAACTGGATGGAGATTCGTATTGATGCTCAGAAGTTTGTGTGCGAGACCCGCCGCCCAGTGGCTGACCGCGCCCAGGATATCGGTGTCTGGTTCACCATCATGGATGCCCTGGCTCATATAGCTGTCATAAGTAATGTAAGAACGTCATATATCTTATAATTCAATACTTCAAAATTTGAATATATATCATGCTATACAAACTGATGGTCAGAAGTTTCTTAAAATTCAGTTATTTTACTCATTCTGTACAATAAAACACAGTGATGGTAACTTAAGTTATAGTGAAGAATTAAGTATTTACTCATGGTCGACCCTTTTCAGTATTTTTATTGTAATTGGGTATATATAGCTAATTTTAGTTGCAGTGAAGGGATTATTTTGGTCCCTACGAATTAACTCATTTTTTAAAAATATTTATTTTTTATTATCATTTATGCTTATACTTGATATTTTTCAGGCATTCCTTATTGCGTTTACCTCCGAGTTTTTACCCCGTCTCCTGTATCAGTATGAGTATCATTGGGATTTGCATGGTTACATCAACTTCACACTTGCCGTTGCCCCTAATGGAACCCTCAACGAAACTTGCAGGTACATGTACATTCTAATCTAAACTTCTCACACCTAGAGGCCCATAGTTATTATACACCCGCAAACAAAGTTTGAGCAGGGGTATATTGGAGTCACTCTGTCGGTTGGTCCATCCGCATAAAAGTTTGTGGCGGGAACTTCTTCCACATTCTTTAAGCAATTGCAATGAAACTTGAAATATCTTATCACCATGAAGTGTAGATGTGCAAGACACAATTTTCATTCCCATAGATTCACTCATTGCAGAGTTATGTCCCCTTGTATACTATTGCACTCTTAGTGTCAAAGCGGCGGCGGGGGTATTAGTCACTCTGTGACAGCTCTAGTTTAATGAGTCAAGCATTTGCAGCTTTTTAAAAAAAAACATGATATGCAAAGCAAATATTATCAATATGATAGAAAAACTGGCAGTTTGTGAAAAAACAATACATTTCTTCTCTCCCTTTGGTGTAACCATTTGTTAATTAATTTGACAAAAATTTAAAAGCTTGTTTCGGAATCAATTTTGTTAAATTTGCTTTTTTTACAAAAAAATATTTACTTCACTACCATGTTGTTATTATTGTGTTCTGTTGTTTTTTTCAGATACAAAGCTTTCCGAGATCCTGAAGGAAACTACACATTATTTTTCTGGCATTTGTTGGCTATACGGCTATCATTTGTCATTGTATTTGAGGTATATAATTATGTGTGTACTCTATCGCTAATGTCCTCAAATCGTGTACCTTAATTGGTCTAGCTTCATGCCAGCTACACAGTTTAAGATCGATTTAAGCATGGTCAATTTTTTTTTTCATCTCTTATACAAAGGCCCGGAAAATCATTTTAATGAATACTAACAGTATCTAGATGGTTAAGTTAAATTCACTCATAAAATTTTATGTTAATTTCTTATCTAATGAATATGTAGGAGTTCCTTTTTGCGTAACTGATAATGAAAGTGTGTTGTTCATTGTAACCTGAAGAGTTAGATGAGCAAGCATTTTATTGCTGCATCGTAATAAACATTAATTAGGGCTGTGGCGAGTATCTGAGTACTCGGGTATTCACGAATGAAATTGAAAAAATCGAGCATAAATAATCGTCATTACTAAGACTCGTGGTTCGCGATCTTGTTTTAAAATGTAAAATGTATTCTTTGTTCTTAAAAATCCCATTTCTCCGAATAAATATTGTCTCATCATGGACTACTTTGTTTTTGCCAAGATGTCCAATTGGTTCATTAAATAATGATGCTGGTAAATTAATTGAACTGGAAGGGAGTGCGTATAAATTTAAGCCATAGAACAATTTATATTGAATTACTTTTTTATTCCTAAAAAAATAATTTAGCTGTCTTCAGGACTGCAATTTGGATGTTTTAGATGGGTTACTTGATAGCAAAAGATTCGTGATTCGATTTGAGGATCGTAAGTGTTGAATCGTGGATTGGATCGGATCGCTACTTACCCAACGATCCACAACCCTAGTAAACATACAATGAAAATCTTTCATACACACTAGTGACTACTTCAACATAACTACGAAATGATAGAAAAAATAAAGGGAGACAATTTAACTAATTAAATTTATGCTTTCTCAGGTAAGATTTGATTTTTTGAAGTGTGAAAAAAATACTGTTTTCGGTCATTTCAGCATTTTGTGTTTGGTGTTTGTCGATTGATCGATATTCTAGTACCCGACGTTCCCGAATCTCTGTCATTGAAGATTAAGCGGGAACATTACCTGGCCAAACAAGCTCTTGCTGACACAGATACCATCATGAAGGTAAAAGCATTTCTATGATCATGATTAAAAATGAGCTGTTTGAAGTGCATTGTATTTTAAAGTTCTATTTTTTGTCTTCTTTCTAGTATGTGAAATCCCACCTTTTCTACAAGGCGGGCTAATGTCCATATGGCCTTGAGGCTTTTTAAGGCTAAAAAATAGTCATGTTCAGGGTTTCTTGACAAAAAAATAGGGTAGGATTTTGTATCATCATCAATAATATTAATGCTGGAGAATATATCAATTGCATTGTCCATCCGTATGCTGTTTAGTCAAGCTGCTACCAGGGGCCTTATGTGTTTATTGAATGCAGCTGTCTTTCTTCCCTGCTTTTTCTCTACTTTGGAGATATGATGAGTCCCCAAATTTTTCTTTCTTCAGATTTTTCTGTTAAAAAACTTAAGGGTCATACCAAAATAAGGGGCTGTTAGATAACTGAGCACATGACTATTTTTCCGGCCCTGTAAGAAAGTGGTCGCAAATACTGGTTTGACTGAATTAACACATATTACGTAATAAAATGAACATACTAGGTAATCGGAGAGGAATGGACGTCCTATGATAGTGATTCGGATTCTGACGAAGAAGTGAGTTTAAGTGCACTTATCATGCTGGGTTAAAGGAAGGCTTTATATAACAGGATTGTATCAGAATAGTGCTGGATCATAACATTTAATACTGATAGTTGCATGTTTTATAATGGAAGGAATGAGTGCAAGAAGGTACCTTTCTCCTCCATTTTCAAATGGAGATAGACTCTTCTTGCATCCACCCTTCAAATTGATAAATATACATGTAATTGGAATAACCCAGTATCATTATTGTATTGCTAGGGCTGGTTTAACAACTAATGCTATTGGAACTGACTGAATTAATAAAGCTCTTTAGTTACCAGAGCAACCATTGCTTGTACATGTACATGTAACATTGATTTTTACCATAAAGCCTCAATATCAAAAACACCATTAGAACTAAATAAAATCCATCAAAATATCAAAGTGGTTCAAGTATATGGAAATTTTGAGAACCAATAAAAACAATAAGCAGCTGATGTGTGCTTAATATTTAATATTGAGGTACTCACTTAGTGAGATTTGTTTGGATACATGTACAGTGTATGTATTAATGTTTTTGTATTGAAATTCTGCAGTAAATGTTGACCAAAGAATCTATTTTAAATTACATAATTTCCGCTTATGCCAGTATATTAAATTTACTCCTTATGAACAAATCAAATCAGTTTTCAATGATTGTGGTAGATAGTTTTTCTGGCTATGGGTCTGGAGTTTTTTATCCAGATAAGAGACTGAACTTTGAGCATATAGTCTAAAATATCATGTCTTTGATTGGTTTTTAAACTGAGGTTAGTGTAAAAATAGGCCAATCATAAGTTTGCCTTAATGACTTATTCAAAGACTCACATTTATAATCTAAGACGTCAATTTTAATTTTGAAGTTAAATTTTGTATCTCCTTCATTTTTTTCTGCATTCTGTATGATAAACTTTAAGGTATTGTACAAGATGAACACAATAAGTTTGATTGTTACTAGTAGCACACTGTATCGGTTCCTTCTGTAGAAGAAATTAAGTCCTGCTGTAAAATCAGATATGTTTGTTAACATGTTGTATTCTTATTGTATCTAAATCCTCAAATGTGTATCAAGGGCTCAGCGCAACACTGTCGTAACTTGTTCTTATTTCCATATGAGTTACGACACTGTTGCGTTGAACCCTCGGTATGTAGACCTTATTGAACTACATGTACAGTCAAGCCTGTGAACAAAGGCCGCCATTGGTAAAATCAAGTGTGGCCTTTATTGACAAGAGGCCTTTATTCAGGGCTCATTTTTTCTAGATAATCAATGATAGTTTTGTTAAAAGAATGGCCTTTGTTCACAAGGTGACTTTATTTGAAGGTGGCCACTAACACAGGTTTGACTGTAAGTATTTTTGTCATTTGGTCCATTTCATTTGGGATTTGTATTTTGGCACATGTTCAGTATGAGATTATGTAAATAAGAAAAAGACTACTAGAAAAAAATCCACAGACCCCCTACCCCAAAACTACCATCCTAAAACCTACCAAAGACACAAGCACACAAAACATGGAGGGCATAACGCAATCTCCCTTGATGCTGCCTTGGAATGATCTGTTGAGGGTACACTGGTTTTGTGGGCCCAAACGCATATGTACCCCAACAGTGTTGTAGAAAATCTGACCAAATATCATTACGTATTTAAAACTTTAATGTGTGGGTTCAATACTGTTCGACCCTATATCATTTTATTATAAATGATGTTATGGCCCATGTTTGCAGTAGCACCCCTTATTTTCAACTAAAAGATAAAATTAGCTGATAAGATTTTGGTGGTTGCTGGTAATAAAGCCAAATTACTTCATTACACCCATATTTCACTAAATCTATTACAATGAAATTTTCACTGTCTAATTGTTTAAAGAAATTATAAAAAACATGTTTGGGGGGGGAGGGATACATAACTTCTCTGTAACTGTGCCATACTGTACATAGTTAATAAATGTTTAAGAAACATGTCTGATTTTACAGAGGAACTACACTGATCATACATTCATATATTGCAATGCTTTTTACTATACAATACTTGCTTCTATATTAAACAATATTTCTGCAAGCTCAAAGCACTGTGGACATTATACATGTACACATTTTTTTCAGAAAAGCTGTTTTTAGTTCTACTGCCTATTCCATGCACTTCGGAAATAATACAAAATTTTACGATTTTTTTATGTGTTTTTACTGTAAACTTAAATAACAGTGACCTTTTTCTTAAACCTGTATAAATCTTTTCAATATTATTCAAATGATCTTTTTTACTGCATTATCACAGACCCGCCTCCGTGGTCAAGTGGTTAAAGGTCACTTCAAATCACTGTAACCTCTCACTGATAAACGTTCGTGGGTTCGAGCCCAGCTATACCGACCATGTCTCTTTATGTGAGAAATTAGGCAGTTGCTTATGGAGGATTGGAGTCTAGTACTGGTTCTTCCCAGGAACAATGGTTAGGTGAACTGTCCACTTGACTGAATGATGAAAAGGGGTGTAAAACTCAAATAAACAAACAACATCATCAAAGGTTCATGGACAAGATAATATTATATGTTTTTAGCTCACCAGAGCACGAATGTGCTCAGGGTGAGCTTTTGTGATCGCCCTGCGTCCATCGTGCGTCGTGCGTCGTTACGAATACGTGGCGTCCATGTTTACTTAAAACAACATCTCCTCCTACACCGCTATGCCAATTGCAACCAAACTTGGCTGGAATGATCCTTGGGTGGTCCCCTTTCAAAGTTGTTCAAAAAATTAAATTTCATTAAAAATTCTGGTTGCTATGGCAACAAATTGAAAAAACTTAAAAAATCTTCTTGTCTGAAACCACAGGGCCTAGAGCTGAGATATTTGGTATGTAGCATTGTCTAATGGAACTCTACAAAGATTGTTCAAATTATGCCCCTAGGGTCAAAATTGGCTCCGCCCCGGGGGTAACTTGATTTTACATAGACTTATATAGGAAATTTAAAAAATCTTCTTGTCAAAAACTACAATGCCTAGAGCTTTGATATTTGGTGTGTAGCATAGTCTAGTGGACCTCTACCAAGTTTGTTCAAATTATTGCCCTAGGGTCAAAATTGGCCCCGCCCCGGGGGTCACTTGATTTATATAGACTTAAATAGGAAAATTTTAAAAATCTTCTTCTCCGAAACCGCAAGGCCTAGAGCTTAGATATTTTGTATGTAGCATTGTCTAGTGGACCTCTACCAAGTTTGTTCAAATTATGGCCCCGGGGTCAAAATTGGCCCTGCCCTGGGGTTTATTCTATTTTATATAGGAAAATTTAAAAAATCTTCTTCTCCGAAACCACAAGGCCTAGAGCTAAGATATTTGGTATGTAGCATTGTCTAGTGGACCTCTACCAAGTTTGTTCAAATTATTGGCCTAGGGTCAAAATTGGCCCTGCCCCGAGGGTCACTTGATTTATATAGACTTATATAGGAAAATTTAAAAAATCTTCTTCTCCAAAACCACAAGGCCTACAGCTAAGATATTTGGTATGTAGCATTATCTAGTGGACCTCTACCAAGTTTGTTCAAATAATTGCCCTAGGGTCAAAATTGGCCCTGCCCTGGGGTTTATTCTATTTTATATAGGAAAATTTAAAAAATCTTCTTCTCCGAAACCACAAAGCCTAGAGCTAAGATATTTGGTATGTAGCATTGTCTAGTGGACCTCTACCAAGTTTGTTCAAATTATTGCCCTAGGGTCAAAATTGGCCCCGCCCCGGGGGTCACTTTATTTATATAGACTTATATAGGAAAATTTAAAAAATCTTCTTCTCCGAAACCACAAGGCCTAGAGCTAAGATATTTGGTATGTAGCATTGTCTAGTGGACCTCTACCAAGTTTGTTCAAATTATTGCCCTAGGGTCAAAATTGGCCCCGCCCCGGGGGTCACTTGATTTATATAGACTTATATAGGAAAATTTAAAAAATCTTCTGCTCCGAAACCGCAAGGCCTAGAGCTTAGATATTTTGTATGTGGCATTGTGTAGTGGACCTCTACCAAGTTTGTTCAAATTATGGCCCCGGGGTCAAAATTAGCCCTGCCCTGGGGTTTATTCTATTTTATATAGGAAAATTTAAAAAAATCTTCTTCTCCGAAACCACAAGGCCTAGAGCTAAGATATTTGGTATCTAGCATTGTCTAATGGACCTCTTTAAAATCTGTTCATATAATGGCCATGGGATAAAAAACGGCCCAGATGGGTCACTTGATCTTACTTAGACTCGTATAGAGAACTTCAACAATGTTAATCTCCAAATGACCTTTTCTCCTGGTGAGCATTTATAGGGCCATCATGGCCCTCTTGTTTAGTTATTCTGAAGTTAATTATGAATATGATTTGTTTATTATTTTAGTTAATTACAATGCTAATGTATGTAAAAGTGGAAGCAACCTATTATTGTATCTTACTTTTTATGCCAAATTCAGATTTGGTGATATTCAAGACTGAACATTTCTTAAATATGAACATGAAAAGGTTTCATAATTATTGGGATACTTTTTCATTGCTTTCGATCTTATGCAAGAGCTTGGAGTGACTGATTTGCCTGACCTAGAATAGAACAGAATGGTCCATTTTTTGAAGCTAAAGAATTGCATTGTCCTATAAGGGGATTTGTTGAGTACGGAATTGCTAAGTGGGAGACTGCACATCATTTTTTCATCTTTGTTATATTATTTTATAGAAGTTTTATCATATTCATTTATAACACAAGACCCATCTCTGTTCACACTGCTTTTATAACACTAATGCTTACAAATCAGGGACTGGACTTTAAGAAACATGACACTACTAGCGCCGATTTACCTGATGATAATGATGACGATGAATTGATCGATGTGAGTGATTGAATATTGTAATTGTTGTATATTCTCCCGATTGACTATTGTGAGGATAACCCATGTGTGACGATTGAATAATCATGATTGTATATTGTGTGTATCATTGTAATGTGATTATTATCTTGTACTGTCCTGATTGAATTTGTTTGTCTGTTGTATACCAGTTCACACTTCTTTGGTCCGAGGACCTACCTAGGATTTATTGAAATGTGTCCTAACAATTACTTAAGGTATTTCTGTATTTGGTCTCAAACATCTGGGATGATTTATTAAATTGGGTTGCCTAGCTCGGCCATGGTTTTTGAGCTGTGACAGAAGACTTCATAAATCAAGTGGGTATACATAGTACTTGAGCATGTTCATTTTTCTTATCAATATGCTTCAGTCAGATTTGTTCCGAATATCCATTGTCCCCTATTTGACTTTGTGGATTATTCTGAACAATTCTGGCTCTAAAACATAGTCAACCTGTACCAATGTCTTTATTAAAAGGGTCGTACAAGAGTTATATATTAAATTTTGTTGTTCCCATAATTGGTCCATTGATTCTTTAGTAATAATTTATTGAATTGGGTCCAGTCTTCAAATTTAGCCCTGGACCTTGGACCGAGTCCACCAAAATGGCCATCAGTCCAGTAAATCTGATGACAGTGGTCTGATTGATGGTCCAGAATGGTTTCAGAATAAAAAATGAAATATTTTAAAAACTCTCGAAAAATATTTTTTTAGCCAAATTATATAAAATTTTGTATGTACTCCTTTTGGTCCACTAAAAGTTCATATGGTCCAGTAAAGTTCACATTATCACTGGACCGAATGTCCAGTGCTTAAAAAAAAATTCATGATGACTGTAGCCCCTTACCAATGATTTTGTGAATTTGTCCTACCCATGGTATTTTGCAATGGGTCCTAAATATATGTCAATGTAAATTATTTAAGTCGGTCCATGGTGATACTGCAGACAAGCAACTTTTTGGTGATCTTCCCAATCATATATGACCATCTATTACAACTAAAAACAGTAAAAAAGTGTCTATTGGAAAGTCAGACAGTCATAAACATCATGTATTTAGTTGACCTTTTCACTCTTCAGGCTTCATTGGAAACATGACTTCATTTGCAGATAAGATTTGGATTGTCATTTAAAAATGTGGGTGGGGCACTTTTTTATATCATGATTAATAATTTTGATTATGTGTAATGGTCAAATTTGATTTTCACATTGTATTGTAAACCTGTTTGTATTTACCATATGCTCCATGTACATTCCAAGCGGATTCAAAATGTTGTTGATATGTAATAAATTGATGAATTTATTAATCCTTCACCTTTTATACCATACTTTAATCTACCTACTTTTCAGATCCTGTGCAAGTGTTTATCTCATCCCATATTTATCCAAAAATAATAAATATTGATGTTTGTTTCTTGTTACAAGTAACATGCTCATTCAAAAAGGGGGAAAGTTAGATTGTGGCTTTTTTTGCTTTTGAAAGCGTGTGAAAGGTGAAAAGTTCCCGCCTCCTAGGTTGGGTTGAGTGGTTAAGAACGCTGACTTCAAATCACTGTAACCTCTCACTGATAGAGGGTCGTGGGTTCGAGCCCTGCTACCGACCATGTCTATGTGAGAAAGTATGCAGTTGCTTACGGAGGATTGGTGTCTAGTACTCAGGTTCTTCCCAGGAAAGATGCTTATGTGAAATATCTGCCTCATATGGTTCTGACTGTTGAAAAGGGGCGCAAAACTCAATATAAGCAAACATTAAAGGTGAAATAGTCAGAAAGTTGGAGTACTGCTTATGGGCTCTATTAAAAAGTTAGAGTACTGCTTATGGGCTCTATTAAAAAGTTAGAGTACTGCTTATAGGCTCTATTAAAAAGTTAGAGTACTGCTAATGGGCTCTATTAAAAAGTTAGAGTACTGCTTATGGGCTCTATTAAAGTTAGAATACTGCTTATGGGCTCTATTAAAAAGTCTAGAGTTCTGCTTATGGGCTCTATTAAAAAGTCTAGAGTTCTGCTTATGAGTTCTATTAAAAAAGTCTAGAGTTCTGCTTATGGGCTCTATTAAAAAGTCTAGATTTCTGCTTATGGGCTCTATTAAAATGTTAGAGTACTGCTTATGGGCTCTATTAAAAAGTCTAGAGTTCTGCTTATGGGCTCTATTAAAAAGTCTAGAGTTCTGCTTATGGGCTCTATTAAAAAGTCTAGAGTTCTGCTTATGAGTTCTATTAAAAAGTCTAGAGTTCTGCTTATGGGCTCTATTAAAAAGTCTAGAGTTCTGCTTATGGGCTCTATTAAAAAGTCTAGAATTCTGCTTATAGGCTCTATTAAAAAGTTAGAGTACTGCTTATGGGCTCTATTAAAAAGTTAGAGTTCTGCTTATGGGCTCTGTTAAAAAGTCTAAAGTACTGCTTATGGGCTCTATTAAAAAGTCCAGAGTTCTGCTTATGGGCTCTATTAAAAAGTCTAGAGTTCTGCTTATGGGCTCTATTAAAAAGTCCAGAGTGGCAGGGGAAAATTAGGGTAGGTCGGATAACCAGAAACAAACATTTTTGCAGCCTAAATAAACAATTAATTTTTTATTTGTGTTGTTGTGTTTTTGTTTCTCTCTTAATTGAAAAGTAAAGTTTATAGAAATCTAAGCTTTGTAAATTACTTGAAGAATTATTTAGTATAGAATAAATTCCAAGTACTGTAAGTACCATTCATTATTATATGTTTGAGATTTTGAAATAATCAAAATGTTGTTAGTACCATTATATGTTTGATGATGTTACGAAATCAAAGCGCTGTAGGTACAACTATATTTAAAATATTTTTTATAAAAAAGTACACAGTAAGTACAATGCACCATTATTATGTTTAAGAATTTGAAATATAGAAATGAAAGCGCTGTAAGTACCATCAAAGTATTATTGAAATTTGGAGCCAGACTAAAGTTGATATAAAGCAACTTGACAGGTGGTATAAACTGCCATAGAGGTGGAGATTTTTTGCTATTTTGTCAAACATTGTAAAGCATGATCTTCATTTTTTGATAAAGAAAATCTTTTCTATGTGATAAGTAATGAAATCAACATTATTAATGTTGTCTGAAATGTATATTGTAATAAGATATTTTTTAGCAAAGAACAGTTAACTTAGCTAGGGCATGTGAATGAAAAGATCCTACGAAAAAATGGTTGCCAAAGTTTAGGACAGGTAGCTGATAACCAAATGACAATGTCTGTCTATTGTTTCATCTGCAAAGCTGTAACTGTTTTGATTCTATTCTACAGATTGCTAGAAGAGAAGATATTCCAGCTCAAGAAACAAGATAACATCTCATACTACAAGATGAAAGAACAGGTCATTGGTGTAAGACTAAAATGTGGATGGAGTTACAAGACCTATATATCTTCACTTTATAGGTTGTAGTAAATATGGGTGGAGTTAAACAATTTTACTTGACAAACTGAAGAAATTTTGGGTGGAGTTTAAAAATCTATTCATTTTTGTATTTTGATGTTTACTCTTATAGTTGTAGAAAAAATGGGTTTGGTTAGAAAATCAACAATAAGATTTAGATTGGACATTTCAGTTTATTATCTAGACTTTGCTAATTTCTATTTTCACATTATGTAATTATATGAATATGTGCTACTTGTTTATATTTTTATGAAAATACCTGTAGTTGTATAATGTACTATAGTACTATGGCATACAGTTTTGTCATACATTTTTTTAGTCTTCTGTGTGTTGCTATTATTATTTGTATTTTTTTTTCTTTGTTGATGTTATGATATATTTGCTTATTTCCATAATTATATCTTCCAAAGTCTGTGTGAGTAATGGTACAATTATTGTTACTTTTAAATATTTTGACTCGTTATTTATCCAAGTACCTAGAATGTTATACTACTGCGTCAGATTGAGTCCAGCCTTTACATTTGGTTTACCAAAATCAAGCATCATTTCTTGCTCATGATAATCTTGAGTTTAAATTTTCTGTCTGAATTAAAGTTCATTCTTTTAAACAAATATTTGAATATTTTGTTTTTTAACCAAATATTCATTCCCGTCCCTAGTTATAATGCAAGTGAAATCTGCTAGCTGGCATGAATTAATTTCCTTCACTAACCTGGGTTTAATTTCTCAGACCTTTATCTAGTCAGCTGCAGTGATTTTTGTTGGCAGAACTCTTGATTAATTTGAACACCTCAGAAAACTAGATCACGTTCAAAGCGTATGAAGGTTTGTTGTGATTTAAGTTTTTCTATGTACAGTATAAAACCCCTTAAAATATGACCCCTTCCAGACTAGTCCATAACTTCGGTTTTCAGAGAATTCCGATTTTCAGAGAACTTTTGATAAATTCCAAAATAATGGGACTTGAAAAAATCATCTGATTTCACAGAACTCTGGGAGTATGGTTGTCAGCAGTTTTAATGTAGTACAAATTACCTTCCTTCACTCAAGCAAAACTGGTTTATTGCTACCAATATTGTGTGTAATTTATAATTTTGTGTATTGCAATGCACAGGCTACTGGCATGTGACAATAGCAAAATAAATTTTCAAAAAAAAATTTTTTTTTTTTCACCATATATCTAATATAATATACATATGCTGAAATTTGAAACTTTATTTTGCTGTTATCACATGCCGGTAGCCTGTGTTGCAATGTATTGAAGTTGTTATTTTCTTGCTTTTTTTCGTTTTATCGTAACTGTTATTATTATTTTACTTTATAAGATTTAAGTCTTGATTTTTTACATCAAGTGATACTCACAGTAATGGTAAAGTTTGAGTTGAGGCAATTTTATGATATTCTTTTACAAAAAAAATGTCCAGATGGCTCATCAGTGAGCGCTAGAATGATTTTAATAGTAAGATGGTTGCTATGATTGGTTCGGTTCTTTCAATGTTACGCATTTATCAATATTTGTTTCTTTAATCTTGTAAATGGTTGTGAATCTCAATATAGTTTGTTTTTTTATCAATATTATATATTTATATTGTGAACATTGCCTATATATTTATTGTCCTCTGTGTAATTATCTCCCTTTTTGTGTTGTTCACCTTTGATTACCTCCCTTTTATATAATGGCTTATAATTGTTTGTTTGTTTTTGTAAAATTGATGTATGTATTAACTATCACTGTATGTTCGTAATTTTGTGCACTGTTTGTACCCTGTATGTATTTCTTGCTTAGAACAGCTGAGAAATTGAATAAGAAAATGATAGACTTTTTTTTTAAATCAAAAAAATAATGACCTTGAGGAATGGGACCAATGTCTGAAACTGTGATATTCTTTGATGCTTATTCTATCAATTATTTAACAGATTCAAGGGGTCTGTCAAATACCAAAACTATTAAGAGAGTGATTTTTACATAAACTGCAGAGTTTACATTATTTTGGGCAGATAGGTTGACTAGGAAATTATTTTAAGTTGTGATTTAAAAAATGTCTTCTAGATAATTTATTGCTGTTACTATTGTCAGTTTGAATTTTCCATGCTTCTTGAATGGTATCAATGAACACAGACAGTAGTCAACTTAAAACCTAGCCTAAGTGAAACAACTAGACTATAATATTATAATACTATGTAGTGTTTATTAAAGTCCATATTAAATGTGGATCAAAAGATCCTGGTGATACTCATTGTCTATTGTTTTCATTTTAGATAAAAAATTTAGGGTTGTATGGGAGTGGTTTAAATCATTCTGATTTCAAATTTACTGTCACTGCTCAGTTGCTACTACTTGTCACACTTGTGTCAAAAGAATTTTCCCACCGGGGGGCAGTATTAAATGTTGACTTGTCTAGGGTCTGGGGGAAATATTGGTTGAATAATGTAAGTATCATAAAATGAAAAAATAGGGGGGAAAGTGGCCTAGTGGGAAGAAAGGGCCTCGGTCAATCTTTCCCCGGGGAAAAAAGGCCTATTGGTCAATTTTTCGCTGGTAAAATCTGGCCAGGGAAAAAACAGACTGCTATATCAGTTCAGTCTTCTTTTTTCTTGTCTTCTTGTAAATCGACACTGTACATGTATATTATGTAACAGAGTCCATAAATATGTACTGGCATAGTGCAATCAATTGAAATAAATTGTGTATTTAATTAAGTCTTGTCATAGAAATTTACTTGTTTTGTCAAATACTGTTACTGTCGATCAAATTGCATTTAAATTTGAATGTTTCTTGGATGCCATTTTTTATTTCTTGAAACAAAATGCATGTTTTGTGAAGTATCCATGTGGATATATATTGATTTACTTTTTTGTGTTCGGGACTTTTAACTTTAGGAGACCTGTTCAGTGTAATTAAAATGTTGTTAATATATGAAAGCTATACCAATTATAACCAAATAAACACTTTGTTTGTATTGGGGTAAAATACAACTTAGCGGTATGTGATGATTGCTTTAAAATTGATGTTACTGGTTATGATAGAACAAACTTTTTACTGAGTATGTCTTTGTTTATGGAGTGAATATTTCAAGAGTATTTGGACACAGGTAAATATTTTCATGATTATTTAAAGAATTTATAATGATAATTATATATAAAGACTTGGTTTATTCTCAAAGAAGGAAACTTAGAGATGTGGCATTAATAAGCAGAGGGTGTTAATAAGGGTCATTTGTACCACAGAACTGAAAAAAATATTTTATGTTTCTGTTCCATAAAACTTGATTTTTTTTACATGGAAAACATGGTGTTAGGATTCACTTACAATGAAATAATATGAACAGAAAATAACCCCACAGTACTAAGTAGTGAAAAGTCTCCAACTGGTCAAATTATAGTCCCCCAATTACTTATGACTTTAAATATCAGTTTTTGTATGGATTTGAAATTTATTACTATTAACTATTATTGTTACCTCCGTCAATGGTCACCTCCGAAGGACAGTCACCTCTCTGATACAGTTAGTATACTAGCAACCCAAATGGACATTTACTCTGTTTTCAATCTCTCAACAGCAGCGACTTATTTACAACAGTGTACCTCTAATTTCACAAATACATCAGAATTTCGGGGATCGGCTCATCCACATAATCGAACTCCCGCAAATTTAAAAGGCATTTTTTCAAAAATCAAAATCCATGATAAATTTATGTACCCACAAAAAAGCCATTTTAGTAAAAACCACAAAAATTGAGCCCAACAAAAATAAATGTAAATACAGTATTCTATTTTGAGAACATCTGATTTTTGTACTCTGCTTTGAAAACAAGATTTCTTCACTCTTTGATCTGTGACAAATCACACGCCTCGTTCCAGTTCTCTTAGTGATGTTTCGTTGCAATATTAATGACTAATTTTATTAGTCTAGAAAATGTTGTATCATACATGTAGTATTTTGTGTAGCTTATCAGCAATTAATTATACATTTGCCATGTGTCTGTCTTCTATTGCTCAAGTAAGTAATATTTCCACAAATTATTTTTACTATGTATATGCCAATATTGCTTACTTTTGAAAGTCTATTGCATAATTGGAGCTAATACTCAAGTGTTATTCTAGTATGTTTGTATATCGTTCAGTTGTTTAAATATCTATAGACAATAATTAATTACATACATGTATAAAATACAAAAGAATTACGCAATACTTAATTTACCCAAGGTGATTTTTTGTAGATTTATACTAGATTAATTGTTAGCATTTATCTTTCAATATGAAGTCGCAATCACTTAATGACTTATGCCATACTAGGACCTCATCGTTTTATAGACTTGTCTTTGCTGAGGTAGTAGTTTTAGAGGTTATTAAATTGTCTAAGATGTAAAAATTATATCATGACCAAGATTTTTACATTTGAATACTGTTGTCTTAGCTGAGTTTTGTCTATAAAATAAGTTCCTAGCCGGAATTCTAATGCTCAATTTATGCATTGTAATATTAACTTTGCCTCTTAATCTGATCAAAATTGTGTAGAAATTTTTTTGATGCCAAACTGCAAACCAACACATTTTTTTTCATTGATCTACGCATTAATTAATTAACAAAAATGTTTGAAATTTTGAAAAAAAATCAGAAAAGTCATAATACAATCATGTAAGCATAGTGAGACAAAGGTTAATGCATGGATATGTATAGTAAATATAAAACTTGGCTGAAAATGTCTAAGAACTATGAGTGGATTGAATTTTTCATTTAGTTGTCATTTTGTGATTTTCTGCTCTATGAATAAGTTTACCTTAATCATGCTGAAAGTAATGTTGCAGTACTCTTGTTAATCCTTAAAAAATGTTGGGTTTCGGTTACCCCAATTTTTTTATCGAAATCACAACGTTTTGGGTTAAAATAATTTTTTGACCAGACTGTCGTGTTACTGCAAGCAGTAAGTTTATAGACTTCTTGATTTAGTTACCTGCTGCAAGTGAACACTTTTTTAATGATTGCAAAATAGAAAGGACTTTATGATGAGATTTTAACATAGCACCACAGACACTGCAATTCAATATTTCTTTTTTTTTCATATATATTTTATTCTTAACTGTTGAACTTGTTGATTGTTGTGTTTTTTTTCTTCTTCTTTGAATCTCTATTCATATAGTTTACATGATATAGTTTATTGTTATAATAATTCCTTAAAACAAATAAAAAAATATATGTACAATGTCTTTGAGTTTTTCTCTTACACAATTGAAAAAAGCAAGGTTTGGTAGAGAGGAAAGCAGGGTCTTTCAAATGCTTTATGAATGAAGAATCAGCATGTAAAGAGCATCTGTGCCAACCCTACCCCGTATTCACCCTTTGTAACAATACATTTTGTATAATGAAAGGAGTTTCAGCCTATCTTTATACAGAAAAAAACTGAAAACCGGAGGACCCCTTCTGGACTGAGCGAAAAAGAATTTCTGAGAACTTTTGATAAATATTGGAAAGAAAAGGATTTATAAATTATCTGATTATCATGGAATTCTGGTTTTCATGGTGTCTGATTACTGGGTCTTTACTGTACATTTTTATATGCTTTGCACCTTCTCCCTGAACAGAAAATTCCAAGTGTACCCCTACACAAATATAATTATATCTAGCAAAACTTCTGATAGAAAAATATTCATGTCTAATCCATAAATTTGATTGCAAATTGTACCATCTAATTTAATTTACACTAAAATAATAATTCTGTACAGTAAAACTTGTCAACAAAGGCTAACCTAACTATTGGCAGGTGGCCTTTATTTGGAGGTCATTTTGTTCTAAATAATCAATTATGGTTCTTAAAATTATAGCCATTAGTCTTGGGGTGGCCTTTATTCAGAGGTGGCTGCTAACAAAGGTTTGATTGTAACTAACGTCAAAGCAAATTTACGGTCGGTTCATCTATAGATCATCTGAGTCTGAAAAAATTAGGCCAGGAACTTCTTACGTTTATAATTAATTATGATTAGCCAAATATGAAATTTGTTCCTTAGTATGATCATTATATACAAATAACAAACTAAGTATATTATGGTCCCAGGTATGATTATAATGATCTCTCTTGAATGAAGATAACACATCTACACTAATACACAAAACTATTACATTAATTAACAAAACAGGTCTTTTAGGATGAACTATGAACGTCACAACCAAACAATATTATTTTTAAATTTTACTATTTGTGTTTTTTTTTGTACTTATGCTTTGTACAAATTATTTTCATGCAGATATACCACCCAGCTTTAATGCTTAGTATCACATCACATGAAAACTTTGTTTTGTTCCTAAAATCAGGGACACTATAATTACATGTAATTCTAGCTAGTATCCCTGCTAAAATATATATGCATCAATTAATTTCATTTTTTTCCCCAATAAAGTTCAAAAATATACATGAATACCAAAATATGTTTTCAAATATATTTGAATTCAGTAAATCTTTTGCTTAAAAAAACATTTTGAAAAAAGAAAAAAAAAAAATGTGCCCCGGGTGAGGATCGAACTCACGACCTTCAGATTACTCTTATTTTATTTTGACTATGAGACTGACGCGCTGCCTACTGCGCTACCGAGGCACTTGATTGATAGCTGTCTTAATAAATGGTGTGTTCGTATTTTTGTCCTTATTTGGGTATGTTATTTTACGTATTGTACGCACAGGTTAATAGTATTATAATAAACAACACACACATGTACAAACATCAGATCAAAATATATGCATCATCATAACATGTAATTATACGATGATTAACATGATCTATATACTTTTAAATCAGTAAATCTGTATTTTTTTTTCAAAATTATGTTATATTACGATATTTTATTAAGAATGTATCATATATATCGGCATTGGGAGGTGATACCATTCGTTTAAAACTAAAATACAATACTGCGCAAAATCCAAATGATATTTTTCAGTATTTTAAATGTTATAATTACCATAAATTTAAAATCATGAGCATCAAAAAAGATTACCTGACTAGAAAATTCGCAATCTTTGTTCACGGATGAAATATACTAATACGTAAACAGTTATTTTAATGCACATATAAAAGGGTACAAATTATGTAAAACAAAAAACAAAATACGGTATCTAGTATACTATCTATATTATATATGTTAATAGGATAATTTAATTCAGGTGAAACCGCCTGTGTCTTATAAATATTAAAATTTTACCAGAGTCATAGATAACATGTTATCTATGTCTCTGGATTTACATATAAACAATCAACCGCTTTTTTAAACTAAAACCCTTCCATGCAGAAATAGAAGATTTTAGCTCGCTTCAGGTAGTTTTATTAATAAAACTAAAAAATTAAATAACACCAACAATTACAAAGTTCTTGTTCCTATTACCTTAATATCTAAGGGAAGCAACTCGAACTGACTTTTGAATCCAAAATAAATTTTCCCACGGTCCTCAGACACATCTTTACATTATATCGTTTTTGTGATTATAATCAGCTAAATAAATGTTTGACTTTTAGATAGGGATATTAGTGAGGATGTTAAATTAATGATTTGAGGCAGAAAAACAGGAAAACAAAGTCAGAATCACATGTTGTGGTTTTTAATAAGGGAGATAATTTGAACGTAGTGGTATGGTAATTTGGTGCAAAATTCTCCGTAATCTGAAAATAATTTCTTCAATATATTCTAGATTCTTTGTGTTAGGATGATATTAATTTCATATTTCTATAGAATTATCTTTAGATAGGCTATACAAACAGAAAAAATATCGAATTTTGGAATTTGTTTTTAAACAATATTATAAGCATTTTAGTGAAAGTTGTTCTCTTTTCATATTTTTTTCATTTTCTATTTATACAAGTTGTTATATCCCGGCAAACGAATTTTGAGAGGGAGTTTATTGGACTGACTCAATATCCAAGCCCAGTGATTCACACATTCCAGAGTTATGTGCCCTTGAACTTAGCCGTAAGAAAAGATGCCCGAACCCCCTTAGATATATATATATATATGCCTACATATTATAATAGGACAAGCTACACCCTGATGACCTAGATCACATTAACCACCAACTAAGGTCAGCACCCTCTAATTTATGTAAGGAGGTCACTATATATGTTAATTATCGTGATTGGGTCTTGACCACTTGATCTTAACCGAAAGCCCCGATGAGAAACATATAAGTCTTAACCAAATCAGAATACCCGATATATATCATTTGTTGTGTAAATGAACCTGGTGTATTTGTCATAGGTGCCAAGTGAGTTATCATAATAGTGGACTAGCTACATTAATGCAATTTATTATAAAAACCAAGTATGTTTGAATTTGAAACAAAATTAATTTAGCTCTGTACTGCAAAATTGCAAACAATATACGTATAAATAGGATTTTTGCTTGGATAAAAACATCGAGAGGAGCAAGGTAACCACTCTTACAAAGAGTAACTATAGACACAACCACGTCGATCACCTTTCTGTTACGAACACGAGTTGGTATAAAGAAACCCAGGAAAATAGAACTGACAGATCGACGTCATAGATAATAAACGATGACGTCATGACGTTGGACGTTGCACACATAGTTACTGCATTGCGTACTACACAGACGACTGACAAGAATATTTAGAGTTTTTATTGCCATAAACTTGTAAATATATAAGGATGAATGTTATAAGAAATATGTTCAGTAGGTTAGTACATGTATTTACTATTTTTCTGTATTTCAATATGTCATATAACATAACGTTATTTTTTTACTTTAATGAATATATTTCATTAAATTATTTTATCTTATTTTGTTTATGCGATTTTGAGATCTTCTTTTATAAGCCCTTCACCGCTGTATGTTCGAATCCCATCCGGTACAAAATCTCAAACGTGACGAACCGGATGTCTAGCTAGCTTACGGAATGCCTGTGGTTCTACCAAGATAAATAATACCTTCAACTCAGGAAATGGCACTTGTATGCTTTTTCAATTAGCGCTATATCCTATTGAAAAAAATCCTCACGAATCTTGCAAATTGGTCTGTTCTGGAATCAAAGTACGGTGTCAGTCTCTTTTTTTTATATAGGCGAGGAGGTCCATTGAAATGTCTGCTAAAATTCACAGATTTAACAAAATTCTGTATAATGTCGTTCATCCATGAAAATTGTATTTTTCAGAAATTCGAAGAAAGATGAGATTTCTTTCACAGATATAACTATTTTACAACCTGGTGTGCTTATCAACAAAAATGACGGTAAGTATTTTTTTAGGAATTCATAATATCACAGTGTTATTATATTTCATGTTAACAGCTAGATATACGAGATGTAGAAAAAATACGTACAATATCATTATAAAAATGATGTGAACAATCTTACAAACACTTTTTTTTAAAAACTTTGGTTAAAGGGGCATACCCTACAACTTGGTGCATTTAGAATTAAGGCAAAATGATGATAAATTAGAAGCTTGTAAAGAAAAAAGCCGACGAAGAAAGTTTCGGCCAAAAATTCATCCAATTAAAGATAAAATCATACAAAATATGTATTTGTGACACATACATTTAGTCATGGAAATTTTTGGGTGGAAGTGATTTATTATTCATAGCTATGTTTTTTGCGGCTAGTACATAAACTAGTCATTTTATGACCCATGTTCTTCCTGCAATTATCCTTTATATATTGTTTTACATATACATCTAGCACATTTTTACACTTTCACTGAATGTTTGTCAGTTGTAGGGTATGCCCCTTTAACTTTATTGCTAGAATGTTGTAAAACATTTTGGACCTGTTTTGTATGTCGTCACAAAGAGAGGTAAAAAAATGTAGTTTTATTATACATGTATTATTTAGTGATGCGCGATATACCAGTACATTGCAATACGTTCCAAAGGCAATACGTAGCGGTACGCCGGGTTCCATTCCTGTAACGCGATATTTTTTAAAGTAAAATAATATTGACTGTTTCAACTTGTATTATATCAGCTGTAGCCCAATTCGACTAGAAAACAGTTAGAAATATTTTATTTGTATAACTCATTAGGACTGAAATGTGTCGCAATATTAGTATTTCGCGATACGAAATTTTCCTCAATTCCCATCCCTTGTATTATTACATTATCGCATAATACAAAATAGCAACATGTATCTAGTAAGCAATCCGATATACATGTATTTATAAGCAAAGCAACTAACAAAGATAACCACTAAATGCCGCATGTCAGATTCAGGTAACTAAACATAATTATGAAACACGAGTTCCATTTTCTTTTAAATGCTAATATAAGTATTAAGATTTATATGCACGTAAAACATTTATTTTCAGAGTTTGAAGAAATCACTAGCAGGAGATGTCGCATAAAAGTATTCTTAGATAGTGCAACACGACCACTAGTGTTCTGTGAACATCGTATTTCACCTATGAAGGAATGGATGACAAAACAGCCACCAGTCTACACTCAGATAGACTTAGACAAAATTGCAAAGATGTTTAGGGTGACAAATACACATTATAACAGTAAGTCTGATTTTATTTCCAAATTATGCACATCAATTAAGTAAGCACCTTCTAAACTCTTTTATTCCATGACCTGTTACATGACAATGACTTCTGGATACATGTACATTGCATTAGATTTAATGCCATTCAAAAATGTACTCTTAAGTTCAACTTAATTTGCACAGAGACGTATAAGTCCCTGGTTTACAGACAGACTTAAGTTACAGTTGTTTTATTATATCATTATGAGATATATACTGAAGAATAGATTGTTCCTTTGTCGCCGTTGATGACGAATGCTGCTTTACTTTGACTGTATTCGGCGAACATTTTACTTTACTGGTGATCTTGAGATACTTAATTACCTGTACTCACACATTCCCACTGTTTACTCTAACGACATATACATGTACTCCCTAAATGATGTTTGGATCAGAGGTATGAGAGGTAAAACCGGAACGTAACGGTTTTATCTGACTTATTACATGTAGTTTCCAATATAGAATTCTGTCACGGACCAATCCTATAGATAAGTCAGTACTGTCAAATCTGTGAACGAAGGTCATCCTTGAGAAAGACTTAATGTGATCTTTATAGAGAGGTGGACTTTTTGTTCTAAATCACTTATGAGATATGAGAAATCGATTGGCCATTATTCTGAGGTGTACTTTCTCACTACATTGACAGATTTACCACTAATAGCTACATGCACTTTCTCACTACATTGACAGATTTACCACTGATATCTACATGTACTTTCTCACTACATTGACAGATTTAACACTGATATCTACATGTACTTTTTCACTACATTGACAGATTTAACACTGATATCTACATGAACTTTCTCACTACATTGACAGATTTAACACTGATAGGTACATGTACTTTCTCACTACATTGACAGATTTAACACTGATAGCTACATGTACTTTCTCACTACATTGACAGATTTAACACTGATATATACATGTACTTTCTCACTACATTGACAAATTTACCACTAATAGCTACATGCACTTTCTCACTACATTGACAAATTTACCACTGATAGCTACATGTACTTTCTCACTACATTGTCAGATGTACCACTGATAGCTACATGTACTTTCTCACTACATTGACAAATTTACCACTTCCACACTTTTGTAAGATAGTTTTATATGTAAAATACTCTTAAAGTCATGTACTAAATAAAATTGTCCGGGACTATTCAAGTTAAAATTATGCGTTACTGGTAGATTCTTTCTTTCTTTATATTTTAGACGAAGACGAATTACTTAATTACCAGAACAGAGAGACAAGTGGTAGCCAGAAAAAGACAAGACACATCAGAAACTTACTCAAACAAATACGCAAAATAATTTCATAAACAATAAAAAAAATAATAGTAAAGAAAAACAGTATAATGGTTCTTATTTTATTGTAATAACTAATTTTCAGACAAATCGAGGGCTCAGCGCAACACTGTCGTAACTTGTTATTTCGATACAGATATGAGTTACGACAGTGTTGCGTTGAACCCTCGAAATACAGGACTTACATATGTACTTTAAAATTGATTTGTACGACCTTTCAAGAGCGCTCTAAATAGCTGGAAGTGAGTGTTGTACATATACATGTATACATACACTATATCGAGGGATCAGCGCAACACTGTCGTAAGTTGTTCTTATTTCAATATGAGTTACGACACTGTTGCGTTGAACCCTTGATATTTATTTATATTAAGTCCAACTTGGGATGCTCCATTGCTCACACAACATTATTGTATTCTGGTACCAGTGCTTGTATTGTTCCTTGAAAATAACTGCATGTACCAACTTCTCTTCTTGAATTTATCGTGGCGGAGAACCAATGATCTAAGGTATACAGTACAACCTCTCCAGAGCGGTCCGCTTCGGAGCAACAACCTACAGCAACTGCATGATTTTTTCCCACTGCACGACTTAATTATTTATTTATCCTCTCTAGAACAACAACCTCTCAACAACAACATAAATGTGCTACTCCCGAAGGGTGTTGCCTTGGAGAGGTTACACTGTACTTGTTTGAGACGGGATTATCAAAACCTAAGAACGAGGGACATTTTACCTAGATCGTTTTTATTGAGCTTTGAGTCTGTGCATGTCATTAAGAGATAAAAGTATTCTTGAGAGAGAGTTATCTTTAATAGCCTATAAATAGGCTATACAAACAGAAAATATATCGAATTTCAGAATTTGTTTTTGAACATTTGAGTGGAAGTTGTTCTCTTTTCATATTTTTTTTTCATTTTCTATTTATACGTGTTGTTATATCGCGGCAAACAAATTTTGAGAGGGAGTATATTGGACTTACACAATATCCAAGCCCAGGGATTCACACATTCCAGAGTTATGTGCCCTTGAACTTAGTGAATAGTCATAAGAAAAGATGCCTCGAACCCCCTTAGGTAAGTGCCTACACATTATGATAGGGCAAGCTACGTCCTTGATAACCTAGGTCACATTAACCACCAACAAAGGTTAGCACCCTCTAATTTATGTAAGGAGGTCACTATGTATGTTAATGATCGTGATTGGGTCAAGGTTGATCTTAAATGAAAGCCCTGATGAGAAACATAAATACCCGCTGTATATCGTTTGTTGTGTAAATGAACCTGGTGTATTTGTCATAGGTGCCCATTGAGTGATCATAATAGTGAACTAGCTACATTAATGAAATTTATTATAATAGACCTTTAGTATGTTTGAATTTGAAACAACTTTAATTTAGCTCTATACTGCAAAATTGCAACCAATATACGTATAAATAGGATTTGTGCTTGAATAAAAACATCGAGAGAAGCAAGGTAACCACTCTTACAAAGAGTAACTATAGACACAACCACGTCGATCACCTTTCTGTTACGAACACGAGTTGGTATAAAGAAACCCAGGAAAATAGAACTGACAGATCGACGTCATAGATAATAAACGATGACGTCATGACGTTGGACGTTGCACACATAGTTACTGCATTGCGTACTACACAGACGACTGACAGAATATTTAGAGTTTTTTTATTGCCATAAACTTGTAAATATATAAGGATGAATGTTATAAGAAATATGTTCAGTAGGTTAGTACATGTATTTACTATTTTCCTGTATTTCAATATGTCATTTAGCATAAAGTTATTTTTTTACGTTAATATTGGCTTAGTGAATATATATATTTATCTTGTTTCGTTTATGTGATTATGAAATCTTTTATAAGCTCCTCACCGCTGTGTGTTCGAATCCCATCCGGTACCAAATTTCAAGGTGACGAAGCTGTCTAGCTAGCTTACGGAATGTCTGTGGCTCTACCTGCAAAATGGTCTGTTCTGGAATCAAAGTACCTTTTAATCTCTTTATATATAGATGCAAAGAGGTCCATTGAAGCGTCTTCTAAAATTCATGGATTAAATATAAATGCACATACATGTACAATGTATGTAATCCCGTTCATCAATGAAAATTGTATTTTTCAGAAATTCGAAGAAAGATGAGATTTCTTTCACAGAAATAACTTTTTTACAACCTGGTGTGCTTATCAACAAAAATGACGGTAAATGATTTTTTTAATTCTTTTTTAATTTGATTAACTTTATTGCTAGAATGTTAAACACATTTTGGACCTTTATTGTATGTTGTCACATAGAGGTGTTGTTTTATCATACATGTATTATTTGGTATTTCTAGTATTATAACATTATCGCATAATTCATGTATCTAGCAAGCACTCCGATATACATGTATTCATAAGCAAAGCAACTAACAAAGATAACTACTGAATGCCGCATGTCAGATTCAGTTAACTAAACATAATAATGAAACACGAGTTCCATTTTCTTTTAAATGCTAATATAAGTATTAAGATTTATATGCACGTAAAACATTTATTTTCAGAGTTTGAAGAAATCACTAGCAGGAGATGTCGCATAAAAGTATTCTTAGATAGTGCAACACGACCACTAGTATTCTGTGAACATCGTATTTCACCTATGAAGGAATGGATGACAAAACAGCCACCAGTCTACACTCAGATAGACTTAGACAAAATTGCAAAGATGTTTAGGGTGACAAATACACATTATAACAGTAAGTCTTGATTTTATTTCCAAATTATGCACATCAATTAAGTAAGCACCTTTTAAACACTTTTGTTCCATGACCTGTTACATGACAATGATTTCTGGATACATGTACATTGCATTAGATTTAATGCCATTCAAAAATGTACTCCTAAGTACAACTTAGATTGCACGTATACGTCTCTGGTTTACAGACAGACTTAAGTTACAGTTGTTTTATTATATCATTATGAGATATATACTGAAGAATAGATTGTTCACTTTGTCGCCGTTAATGATGAATGCTGCTTTACTTTGACTGTATTCGGCGAACATTTTACTTTACTGGTGATCTTGAGATACTTAATTACATGTACTGACACATTCCAACTGTTTACTCTAACGACATATACATGTACTCCCTAAATAATATTTGGATCAGAGGTTTGAGAGGTAAAACCGGAACGTAACGGTTTTATCTGACTTATTACATGTAGTTTCCAATATAGAATTCTGTCACGGACCAATACTAGATAAGTCAGTACTGTCAAATCTGTGAACGAAGGTCATCCTTGAGAAAGACTTAATGTGGTATTTATAGAGAGGTAGACTTTTTGTTCTAAATCACTTATGAGATATGATGAATGGATTGGCCATTATTCTGAGGTGACTGTTTACACATGTTTGACTGTACTTAGTGGTTGCCTAAACAAATCAAGCGTTTTTCTACTGATAGCTACATGTACTTTCTCACTACATTGACAAATTTACCACTTCCACGCTTTTGTAAGATATCTTTATATGTATAATACTCTTAAAGTCATGTACTAAATAAAATTGTCCGGGACTATTCAAGTTAAAATTATACGTTAATGGTAGATTCTTTCTTTCTTTATATTTTAGACGAAGACGAATTACTTAATTACCAGAACAGAGAGACAAGTGGTAGCCAGAAAAAGACAAGACACTTCAGAAACTTACTCAAACAAATACGCAAAATAATTTCATAAAAAATCAAAATAAAAGTCAAGAAAAACAGTATAATGGTTCTTATTTTATTGTTATAACTAATTTTCAAATCGAGGACTCAGCGCAACACTGTCGTAACTTGTTCTGATTTCGATATATATGAGTTACGACAGTGTTGCATTGAACCCTCGAAATACATGTACTATAAAATTTATTTGTACGACCTTTCAAGAGCGCTCTAAATAGCTGGAAGTGAGTGTTGTACATATACATGTACACATACACTATATCGAGGGCTCAGCGCAACACTGTCGTAAGTTGTTCTTATTTCAATATGAGTTACGACACTGTTGCGTTGAACCCTTGATATGTATACATGTATATATTAAGTCCAACTTGGGATGCTCCATTGCTCACACAGCATTATTGTATTCTGGTACCAGTGCTTGTATTGTTCTTTGAAAATAACTGCATGTACCAACTTATCTTCTTGAATTTATCGTGGCGGAGAACCAATGATCTAAGGTATACAGTACAACCTCTCCAGAGCGGTCCGCTTTGGAGCAACAGCCTCCAGCAACTTCATGATTTTTTCCCACTGCACGATTTTCGACATCAAAACAGTCATTTCTACGGTATTAATAGTGCCTCTCTGAAAATAGATATCGCTCTATCAATTTATGTAGATTTTTTATGAAACGAAAAGTCAAAAGCGGAGAATAAAATTACCTACACGTAGGTATAAATTTGATGTTCATGACTTAATTATAAGTGAAAGTAAAACGATTTTGAATGTAAAGTTAAGTGTGTTTTTCTTCTCACTTCCAAACTTAAATTACTTTTATTAAAAATCATTTTTTTATTTTCATCTGGAATTAAGTTTGGTGTGTCATCTGTTAATCTAATAAAAATTTATCGAGCCGTTTTTATTTTATTAAAGCTTTAAATGACAGCATTACCTAATAAAGCGCTGATTTGCTTTCAAGAACGTAGTCTGGTTCCCGGATGTGCTCTACAATTACGTCAGGCAAAGCTCAATAATGGCGGCCTTCAGTGGTAATGCACAGGCAACGGAATATTCTTATTTTGACTGACAATTTGTGATGTTATTCCTAATTTTAATTGTTTATGTACTAATATTGTAACAGCGGTGAGAAATTTTAATGATCATTCTTATTTGTTGATATATATACTTTCATGAAGTAGCTATAATTTCGGACGTGAGTCTTCACAGTTTCCAAAAAAATCTTTTATGATCATCTAAAAACGGATATCTATGATATATATTATATAAATATGATTCATTACCAACCCTCACAAGCACTTGATCACTTGATATAAGAAAATACCCATACTTTTGAATGTACAGAGGGCGCCGCCATTATTGCGCTTTGCCTGACCCGATAACATAGTGTAAGGGGAAGGAACTCCAGACTATCAAGAACGCCGTTTCAAACACACATCATGTTTTTATATCTATCGCGTACTTACATCTATTTTACTTACTGTAAACAGCGATCTATGGTGGCTGATTTATGCCATGTCGTATTTTCGCTTTTTCGCCACAACAAAGCGAAAATGCGAAAAAGCGAAATACGACAAAGTCAACTTTATAAAAAACAAAGTTCGTTGATTTGCATATACACATGTACGTATATAATCATTACGTTATGATTGAGATGTGTAGTTAGATGTATTGTTTTGATAATATGCATTCTATGTATGCTTCGTGATTTTTATGGGTAAATAATATGACTAACAAAAACAGATTTACGACTCCGATCGACAATGAATATATTGTGATAGCTCATTTATGATATAGATTATTGATATAAGCGAAGATGAAAGCTATATAATATGTAAAAATATATATATGATTACAACAAATGAGTCCGTTGTTTCGGATTTGATTAATATCTTTATATGCGTGATGTCATCAGAACGTTCAAGTTGTAGCCCGACTCTTACTGTCACAGTGCTGGTCCCGGTGCCTACCGGTAGCAAATAATAGGAATATCGACCTTAATGTCTACCGCGCATGTAGTGCTCACCGATATACCAAGTGTATATCATTGTACCAGGGTACAACACCGGACCTACATCGGTTCTGTCCCGGAATTTCAATGATTAAGCCGGTTCTTAATATTTCACGGTTATAACCTCGGTTAAATTGTATTATGTTGTAAGGTACCTCGCAAAAACGCCTTTTTACGAGCCTTATTTGTCAAGGATGCTGGTTTAAACAAGAACAACAACAAGTTACGGCTTCCGGTTTTTCTTATTTCTGCACATAGGCCTAGATTCTATTCGCATAAATCATAACAACATAAGATCTTCACATATATATAGTGACGTACATTATATCCAACTACAACATGACTATGGCTGCACAATGTCCAATGCTCTCTACTACTTCATATAACGACAATTCCTAATAATATTATGACCAAAGGACTATGGAGGTGCGGGTTTATTTAGGGCATGGTAGCACAGGACCTCAATCATCATACATGTATTATATATTTCCATAGTATGTAGTATATAGTAGACAATATTGTAGACGATGATATGTAACTCTTAAGTAGTGTAGTCTAGATATAGTACCTTCCAGGTTAGGTTATTGCTCTGTTGAATGTTTTAGCAAATATTAGTACTGTGACGTGTTTGGTTTAAAGATCGTAAGAGAGATGAAAATGAAATGACGTCGCGTCTTATATACCCTTCGGAAAGTAGTCACATGACAGGATCAGCCAATGAAATGGCTGGCATTACAAACCAATGTTATGAGCCCTTGAAGGAAACAGTCAATAATACATTACACTGCATTGTTGTGTAATGGGCTCAACAATGGCTTGACTTTAAGTTATGGAGAGCCATAATAAAAACACAAAATAACAATGATAAAACACAGAACAATAAAAAGCCAGGCACTTTTAGCATGACGTAGCAATATAGACACGATCACTGCACTACGCGTCACAAAGTAGTACGTCATAACAAATAATAATTCAAATGTAGTAAATAACGCATATTCAATGATCATATGGCTGGCTCAGACGTGAATTTAACATAGAAATACAATAATAAAGTTTCTCATTAGATGACAATACTATTCACAAAGTAAACAACACACAAGTTGTGAAAGTAGTCTCTAAGTTCACAGAGCGCTATATTACTCAAACATGAAATGGATGTCATCACTGGGTGTAGTAAAGTTTATAATTCTTGGAGACTCGTTGATTATTCTTCAACTGTAATGTTTCACAGAATTCACAGATGATATAGGTACTTTCTTAAATATTTTGAAATAAGTTTACACTAGATCCTGTGGGAATATTATGACTGAAACTTCAATATTTGTGTCGTCATCTAAACGTGAAGGCTGTTTCTTTAAACGATGTAAATATCGTCCGTTCTTAGTTGATACGTCCGGAATGGTGAGTTATTGATGATTTTATGATAATACTGTCACTAATGATTATGCACAAAGTTTATATAGTTCTTTCTTGGCACGACGTTCCAGAAAATACGATTGTCACTAGTTTTCACGATCCGGTTTATATGTTGCTCTTACAGGAGTTCAACAGTATGTAGACTTTAATAGTCAATTAATCACTTCTGATTATATAGTTTTTATAGTTTCACAGAATTTCACTTGAATGTAATGTTAACTTAATAATAATGTAAGGGTATCCCTTACAATGTATTAAACATTTTAACAAATAAGGAAAGGCTTATCGCCCGATAGGGCCGGTCTAACAAGGTCTCTCATCCGGGACCAACATAGAGTCAACCCGGATGATGACGCTTTACAGTGTGTCAAACGACGTTCTTGAAGGCGAATGAGCGTTTTATAAGGTGTCGCTATATAGTGAATGTTGAATAAAATAAAAACGTCTCAATAGATTCTCTTAAAATTTATGAGAAAAACAGATGTCACATCAAACTTTATTCCAGATGAATACATCAAATGAGGGCGTTGTTGTAGATTTAATTAACCTGTGTACATCATATGAGTTCAATGATCACATTTACACTAGACGAAAAGACGTTCACGCGAATGAACATTTTATAAGGTAATGCTTTGTTGTGAAAATTCGGTTTACCGAAAAACGGCTCGATAGATTTTCTTCTTATTCATGTTAACTACAGAAGACATATCAAACTATGTTTGAGACAAAAATAAAAACAATCTCTCGGGCAGATTTTTTTGATAAATTAGGTAATGTCTTGAAGTGTGAAAAAACAACAACACTGAAATGTTTCTTTTAATCCGTTTTACATGCACTCATACATAAGTTATGGACATGAAATTTATACACCAACGAATAAGTACTTTTATTCCCTGTTACTAAAATTTTATTTCAAAGAATGATAACATGAATTGAAAGAGTTATAGGTATTTTCAGATAAGCCCAAAAGTCTTACATGAACTCAGCGACATTCTGAGTTTGCCGTTGTCAATAATATTCAATAACTACATACTATCTTCATCATTGCCTGAAGAATGGAAGATTCGCAAACATTCCTGCACCTTTTAAGAAAGGCGATAAAAAGTTCGCGTGTAATTGTTTAACATGTATTATATGTAAAGTATTAGAAGTTATTATTCATTTTCACTCGATCATTCTCTCCCTGATGATACGTTCTGATTTAGAACGTATCATCAGGGAGAGAATGATAGAGTGAAAATGAATAATCTATTTAGTGAATGGTTCCTGCCAAAAATATCCACGGTTCTGCAACTGTTGACGGTCATGGATAAATGGACAGAATGGTGACTCCGGTAATGAAGTACATATCGCATACTGCGGCTTCATGAACGCTTTTGATAAAGTCTTCTATTCCATAAACACACTTTGTACGAAATATCATAAATTGGATTTTTTCATTTCTTGAAAATCGCAAACGGAAGGTTATTATAGGCAATGAAACTTCATCTTCAAAGGCAGTAACAAGTGGCATACCTCAGGGATCCGTCCTTGGACCGATACTATTTGTATTATACATAAACGATCTACCTTAATGTTTGAATAATGACAGCGACTTATATTTATTTGCAGATGTCACGAAAATATTTCGTAAAATAGGAAAGCTGGAAGACTGTGAAAAACTACAGGAATATAAGGATCCACCATGAGCTTCTATGTAGGATAAGGATATCTCACCCGAGGGGTCGGATTTTAACCAGGGACGAGGCTTGCCGAGTCACAAAAGTTTAACGGGCGTGCGACTTTCACTCAGAGTCGCTTGACACAATTATTCTTCGTCGTTTTGGATAAGGTTGACTGTAGTTATTGAAGTTAATGTTAAATGTGCAGTTCTTCATCATACTGCCGGCGAACATGCCTTCAACGACACTTTGTGTTTTCTCTTTTTTTTTGCAACACTGATTGTGAACTCATGTTTGCAGTCTCCTAGCAGAGTTGTCGTTCGTTATCTCTCACATACAGCTCTGCAACAGGCACATGACAAGAATCTTGTCAAAACGGGAAATAATCTATTTTACGCACAATACATTTATGTTCTATGAATAAAAACATTACAATAAAGCATAACTGGTTTTTAAAAATATATTAAATAGGTTGGAAATAGATTAATTTGATTTATATTAACGAAACTATTTTTGTCTGTTTACGCAGAACGTATCGGCTGATATAAACAAAATGGATTTTCTTCTATTGAAACTAACTGGCCTTAATCTGTCGACACAGCAAACAAAACAAACTAATTCTGGTATTTTGACAGGCGTTCATGTCGCCATTTTGGATCATTCAAATCATGTGAACAAAATCACATGAATCGGGCCTACTTTCCCAGCCTGTCACAGAGGTGAATGTATGAACCGGTGTGTATGAACCGGTGTGCAAGAGAGTGCCATTTTGTAAGTAGTTCCTGCAAATACCCATAATGCCCCGAGCAGAAGAACACAGGTTGGTGCATAGCGCCACCGTAGTGTACACATTGCAGGAACATATACATTGCGTGGTCAGAAAAATGGTTGCCAAAGTTCCACCCAGACAAATGTAAAAGCATGACTATAAGTAACAAAAAGAAGATACATTTTGAATAAACATTGAAGCCTGGACTTAAGATATAGAAAGTACGAAACAGAAAAAGATATAGGAGTCACGATAGATAACAAACTGTCTTTTGAAAATCATATTATGGAGAAGGCCAATAAGGCAAATACTATTTTAGGAATAATTCGCAGATCCTTTACATATCACGATAAGAACACAATGATAATGTTATATAAAAGTCGTGTACGTCCTAACCTGGAATATGCCAATCAAGGTTGGTCACCTTATAAGAAGAAACATATAGAACTACTAGAGAACGTACAGAAAAGAGCTACTAAGCGGTCCTGGACTAACAGACTTATCTTTTGAAGGTAGACTGGGGTTCTCAAACTGCCAAGTTTAACATACAGCCGCATAAGAGGTGATATGATAGAGACATTCAAGATCTTGAATCATGAATATAACTATGACTATAAACCATGAACTGACATAACCATGCGGTGACTCTACTAGGGGGCATAATCAGATGCTGTTTAAGAAAAGGGTGCGTTTGAACATAAAAAAAAAATACTATTTTAGTTTCCGAGTTGTGGACATTTGGAATAGCTTACCACCCAATGTAGGCCCTCGGTCATTTGAATCTAGACGAGATAAATTTTGGAACCGGTAAAAAATAGCCAGGGTGGGCCCTGGAACGATCAAGACATTAAATTCAATTATCAAGATCCTATGAAAAATGTGACAGGTCTAAGCTATGAAGACAATATTAAATAATTAGAGCTGGTGTTACAGAGATATTATAGTGATCTCTCTACAATAAATTTATATACTCTGTCAATATGTACTAAACATTACAACATAAAGAAACCGTGCACAGGTGCGAAAAGTATTCACAACAAAACACTGTTACGTTTGTGTTCAAAGGATGAATACCGTCATAAATGTGAAATAATGTACGCAGGCTTAATTTAGTTGTCATAATTCAATACGGTACCTATATATTAGTTACCAGCTTCAGTTTAAGAAATCGCTTGAATTATTCGTTTACGGGTAAATAGTTTCATATAATTACAATTTTTACTACTTGTTACATCTAGGCAAGTAATCATTGCTTTTGAAGTAAACACACATTTACATTTTGGATATTCATTGTTTTACTGATGGAAAAAACATGTTTGCAAGTTTTCGTTAATCTTCTTTGTCGTATTTGAAATGTAACACGTCTTTTCGTCTATGTTTCAAAGATTTTAAAATTAATATTAATTGACTATCTTGATTATAAGTATATACTGTACATTTAAGGGTGTCCACTCGTGAGATCGAAAGTTTTTATTGTAACAAGGATGTTTCGATTCAATTTTTGTTGTGAAAAGTGAATGTCCATTATTTAACTTTTTCGAAAATTCAGTTTTTTAGTGATGTAGTGATTTAGCGAGTGCACTACCTTGGTGTTTTTTATACACCCAATAAGGGAAAAATGAAGATTTTTCTTTCAACAGATTTGCGTTGTTTGATAAGTTAAATTGAACAATAACGTCTATAAACGTATAAAAATCACGGAATCAAGTGCCTATGATTTAAACTTGAAGTTGATGTAAACTTTGATTTAGTAATTAGAAACATGTATGTGCCACCGTAACAATCACGTTTTCTGAATGAAGATGAATATGTCGACTTTTAAATGATATAGCAAATAAATGCATAGAGTTCCAGAATATTTTATTATTGGGGGATGCAAATATATAAGTCATACTGGATCACTCTCAGACTATGTAGAATCAGATGAATTCTTAATTAACAATTTCGATTTAAGTACAAGTGTAACAAACGACCTTCAATCCTTACGTGACTATAATATCAGGATATATTATTAAATAAATCTTCTATGTGTAGTAAGATTGACAGATGGGTCTTTTACTTTCCGTAATATATCAGTTATTAATTATTCGATCTCATCAACATAATATTATGGTTTTGCCATACATTACAAATTTTAAAATCATAGAGAAAGATTCGCTATCATGATTCAGACGGTCGTAGCCTGATAAATATTTCTTTAAATTTTAACTATGTTGATAATCCCGTTAGAGAGCACAATACGATTCGCACGCCCAATATAGAAAATGGGTACATAATTATAACGTTGACTTTAAATAACCTAATATCTATAGACGAAACTTCTCTGATATGATAATCATATGGTTACAAAATCAATTATTAATACTGAAACCGATACAATTTCTATTTTATTTAAACATTCTGCGAAATTAACGCTTGATAAACCAAAAATGAAACGATACCGAGAAACGAAATAACAAACCATGGTTCGGGCCGCAATGTAAGCGTACAAGATCTATTCATAAAAAGGAAAAAAAGATATATGTCGATGTACTTTTCTTACATTTACATTTTTTCCCCAAGACAATGATTGTAATAGGTCTATAATTATAAGGTTCGAGAGGACAACTTTTATTCTTGTGTATTCGTTAGATTTTAAGGTAATATTTTACGTTGGGGTAAAGGAACAAAAATGGTCGTAACTCTCTTAACTGATGGTGAAAGTTTTGAAAAATTCACCTGTGGGTGTCTTCATGGATACCTAAAAGAATGACAACATTTGAAATGCGATCCTCAACACTTCATATTATACATTTAATACCTTAATTACAGAGGCAGTTTTGTTTGGTTAAATGTTAAGTGAATAACGATCAAATGAATATGAGGGCAACATTTGTTCACACTTTTTAAACTTTATTGACACTTATATACGCTTTAACTTGCGATACATTATTGCCTATGGCTATCTTTATGGTGCAATCAATCCTATAACTTTCGTAATTGACTAAATATCACAAATCAAGCTAGATGTTTGTCAACCATAAGCAGGAAGTTAAGTGTATTGACGTATACATACATGTATATACATGTATCTAATTAAGTAATTTATAAATACAAAATGTACATTATAAAACAACATAACACAAATAAAAAAGTCACATGTTAATGTAGAAATGAAATGACAAGGAGTAAAGCATTCAAATTATACGGAGAAAGAACATTTATTTACTATAAGATTTTACTTTGACACTGAATAATATGACTCAACATTGACAGATTTTCAAATATAACTTGTAAATGTTATAGAGTACGTAAAGACTAATTGAACAGTAAGGTTTGTGAACGTTCTTACCTTGAGATAATTACACCAAGCTATAACAACTGTCTGTAGTTAGCAATCTTTTCATAAAAAACATTACAATTATACCTAGTACACATTAGTAGGAAAGATACAAATTTATATTTGCTGCCCCCCACATTGTGGAAACATTTCGAGAAGCAAACGCGTTTCAAGCTTTTAAAAGATTGCTGAAAATTCGTCTTTTAACTAATTATTTTATTACCATAAGTTAAACAAGACAGATGATTTTTATCTTAAGCACACAACATTCTTAATCCTTGCTGATTTTAAATTACAGCACGTTTAATGTCATATCAATATATATAGAATGTCCTCTTATATAAATTTTTCTCTAAATCATTGTCTTTAGTTTTCTTCGTTTTACCTTTTCCCAATGTATTCTATTACATGTAATTTTAGTGTTTATTCTGTATATTTCATTGTCATTCAATGTAACATTTAATGATGTTTTACAGTTCAGCGTTTATGAACGTATTCCTAATATAAGAGTGCTATATAATATGGTAAATAATAATAAAACGGTAACTATGTACATCAGCAAAAACAAAACAAAACAAACAAAAAATGCGGTTACCGTTATTCTATTGAAAGGATTGCCTGGATGAATTACATGTACACATTTCGGAGGAATGAAGATTGTGGTCAACACATATAGTGCAAGTGCTGTTTGTGTTGCCACTTTTGCTCACTCTGGTAATATATGTTGTTCTCAGTACTGCACAACAACTCATATATGAAAGAAGTTCAATATCCCTAAGTTACCCAAAGGTGTTTACACAGAAATCGGTCTATCAATCGTTATCGACAAACAGATGGTCAGCGTGGTTTCATTTCTAACTAGTTGCATTTTGTGGTGAAGGTGGGACTTTATTGTTGTTCGGTATCTAAAGAATCCTCTCCCTCGGATTACTACAATATTTACTATCAGTACACACATTTCAAGGAAGGATGATATCATAATTCTCGTGCTGTATATGCTAATTTAGATTGGTTATAAACGTATAGAAGCCTTTATTGAATTCATGGACGATAACTGAGTGTCAACCAGATATTTAAAAAAGTGGTTCATCGGAAAATTTGAATCGATTAACTTAATCCTTATAACTTCTTCTTCGAGCATTTCTTCATGTATGAAATATTACATTCTGCATAAGCTCTGAGTATACAAAGAGGCAGGTAATGTAGACTATATAATATCATGCTAATTGTTGAACCAATTTTGGTGATCAGATGGAAAACATAAATCAAAGTACTGAAAGCACATGGGATGGGAACAACTTTAACAGCTTCATAGCGGGTGTAGAAAAGCGTTAGTAGTACTTAAGCCTGCATCAAAATTCATGCTCGAACTATCGTTCGGTTTCAAAAGCTCACCATACAAAGAAATTCAACTTTTGACTGCTTTGTAGTTCCGAACAACAGCAGAACGTTCAGAGCATTGATTTAAAAAAAATATCTTTTTCTCATCTATATTCAGTTGTAAAATCTACAGAACAGCACAGAACATAAAAAAGATTGCAATGGCGATCCTCCTTTGCTTCTTGTTTTTGATGTTCGGTACGAACACAAGGTTACGACCATTTCTCAACAGTCGGTCGGATTTTTTTTCCTGACGAGCTTCCGTTAACATTCCGCCTACGAAAATAGTTCCAAGTTTTCAATTCAGTGACATAGATACAATTTCAATTATCACATGCGTTCACGTCAAAATTTAAATGGCTATGCAAAATCGTAAACAAAGCTCACCATACAAAGAAAATTTAACTTTGACTGCTTTGTACTTCCGAACAACAGCAGAACCATCAGAGATTTTATTTAAACTATTGTTATTACTCATAGCAAAAATAAAACAACAACATAATATTTGATTGTACATGTTGCCGTCAATAATGTTCAAAGGTACACCCTGTATACAAGACATTAAAAATCTCTACCTAAAGAACAAATTGCATAAATCCCAAAATAGATATACTAGTCGACCATGGATATGATAACAAATTGACAAACCTCTCAGCTATGGTTATCGTGAATTCTTATCTAACTGCTGTAGACATTTTCAATGTAGTATTTTTGTGAAGGTTGAAATTTGCTTTTCTATGCATCACTTTCTCATCTATATCTTTTATATTCTACAGAACAACACTGACAATGAGGTCAAAAACATGCAAATTTGTCATGGCGATCTTCCTGGTAGCCTATTTTGGCGTAAATTTAATGCCATGGCATACAAGATGTTTGATATCCAATTACCCGAAGAAAGAGTCCAGGAATAATCTCAAAATAGGTCAACCAGACATCCGTCGATATGATTACAACTGGACAGTACTTCTCACAGTCAATGAAGGATATCGTGATTTCTTTTCTAATTGGTGGTGGCATTTTCAACGCCTGAGGATTAATGTACCGATTATTATTGTAGCAGAGGATGAAATTGCATATTCAAAACTTCAAGAAGAATTTCGATCACGATACGAGTATACCGTAACTGTTTTACGAAGTTCGGCGGTTTCAATTAGCAAAGCGGCGAGACACGGTACAGTGGAATACAAGAAAATAGTTTCCACCCGACCAATACATATACTGGATCAGTTAGAGGCGGGAGTTCATGTGACTTATGCCGATATGGACACAGTCTGGTTAAAAGATCCATTTCCCTACTTCAATGGAAGATATGACGCATGGATTGAGCAAGAATATGGTTCCATATACTGTACTGGTTTCATGGCTATAATAAGTAACAATAAAACAATCAATCTTGTAAGAGATTGGAAGGATGCCTTGATTAAATCTCCTCAGTTGAATCAACCTATATTTAATAGGCTTCTAAAAGCATCACCTGTAAAGTTTAAACCGTTAAATGAAACTATTTTCCCACACGGACCAGATTTTTTCAAATTTAACAAACAGCGTCGTTCACAAGTTGTTGTAATGCACAATACGTATGTTTTGGGACGTGATAATAAAATCGAACGGTTTAAAAAATTGAACCTGTGGTTTCAGACATTATAATTTGTTTAGTCTACATGTAACCTAAAGCAATTCCTTAAATGAAAGAAAACGTAAATCTGGTTTAAACTGTTCAGAAGATGAGTTTCATTTCTAGTTAGAATGTCCATTGTATAATGATTTAAGGAAAAACTATATAAAAAAATATTTTTGGAGGAGACCAAATATACCAAAATTCATCGAATTAATGACTTCAGAAAATTCAATTCAATTAAGTTTGTCTATGTACATGTATATCAATAAATCTTTTGAAATCAGAAATGCGCTATACTTTGAATGATATTACAAAAAAATGTATCTATCCTTATGCTTGCTTGTTAAGGTTAAATTGTGCCTTGACTCACAGTGCGTATGCGCGCTTGTAATTCTGGAGTTTTTATTATTTCTTTTTGTATCTGACACTGAGCAGAAAATGTTTATTTACATAATTATGTTGTACATATAATAATATATAACATGCTGTTGCTACTAAATGTTTATGTATATATGTATGTAGTGTTTTGTTCCAAGTCTACTTTGTACTTTGTGCTCCAGACTGTGTCCATAAAACTTATAAACTTAATATGTAAATCAACTTATCCCTTAGTTCTGGCTTCCAAAACTTTAAAAGCCGCTTTTTAAAAATATTTATTTGCTTTTTATGCGGCATTAAAGTTTTGGATCAGACCCGTTACGAAACCTTACCAGAATAACAAACATTATTGTAGCCTCGTTTAAATACGCAAATACCTTTTTTTCAAATAAATCTTGGCCATAAATCGATAAAGCAATTATTTAACTATCGCTTTATACCCTATACAAAGTTAAAATATCAATACAGCCAACAAATTTGCTTCTTTCAATGCGAAATAGCATTTTAATCAACTTTCATCCGCCATGAAACTTAACAGCTTCGTGAGATCTCGTATGACGTCACTCGCGCGAACCGCTTAGAAAACATGACATGTGTATACATGATGGTTGGGGATTTTTTTCGTATTTGTTTGTTTATTTCCTTTTTTAGTAAATACATTGAACAAAGAGTAATTATTGTTTATAAGTAGTAATGCGTATTTATTGGTCCTCAAGAAGTCTTTTTTAAACAAATAAGATATTTGTAAACAGATGCTGCCGCTGACAAATGCTGCGGGGTTAAAAGCACATGGCATTGCTTTCTTACCGGTTCGCGCGGGCGACTCTCGTGGTCACGTGACTAAACATTATGGCAAGATGGCGGCATAGTGATGAAATTATAGACCTAACTGAATTTCCTAGGTCGTTTTATGTGTAAAACTAGGTTTATCTCTTCGATACTTTCCATATAAAAAGATTATATATTTTTCTGTCGGGATATACTTCAATTTACCCCATTGCATGCAGGATAAACCAATACGAGCGTGTCAGATTCCTGGCACGATTATTGGTAAGCTTTCCTTACGGCATTGTCTTCAGCGTACCCGTCCTATCACAGTGTAAACCGGGTACGCTGAAGACCTTAAGCTACTTATCCCTAAATTTCTTTTCAAAACAGATTTTTTTCTAGTGTGATTCTAATAAGATAACATTATTCTCCTTATATTGTTACTTCACTTCTCAGTTTTGTCTTTAGTCCCATGTCAGATCACTGTATTGTTTCGTATTCCTTAAAATATAATACTATAAATGAAATTACGTCATCAGGCAATGACAATTGTTATGATAAAATACCATACCGCTATGTATAGAAAAAGTGAAAATAAAGGCTTTACATGCTGTCTTGTTCCAATTAAATTTGAATTTATTGAGATCTAATGTAAATAGTGAAGAATCCAGTGGCGATTTGAATGAAAATGTTTCAACGTCTTAGGCCGGATAATCCATAATCGTTCGTGAAAACTACAAACGGACGCCCGCCTGGTACCAAAATGTGACACGCAATTTCACATGTCACAATATGCTCACTTCCAACTTGCTTAGTGGCTGATAGCATCATATTGTAAAGTGGTGGTTCCCCACCCACTCCTTTACTGTTTACAGATTAATTTAATTGCCTTTCTAATTCAATTTCTCATTGAATTATGTTGTAAAACTTACATAAATAACATTCAGTATACAGTATTTACCTATTTTAAACTTTATAAGTGTCGACGTCATACCTCTTTGTCTCTGAATCCTTAAGAATATTGCTAGATTATATATTTTATTTTAGATCTTACATTCCATGTGTTAAAGTCCGTCATTTTGAATAATAAATCATGACGTCATATTTATAAGACGTCCTTAATATTTGTAGAGTATTGATATTTTTTAGTGGGAGGTTCTTTAGGGGAACGTTTTATGAGGACATTATTATTATTTCATGTTTATTAAAGTTGCTAAATTTGTTTTTGTCATAACTTTATTTTATTGTTACTTAAAAATGTTTGAATGCCAGATACTGTTTTATTCATGTTTTGTATCAATTTAAGTATTGTTTTTGGCACTGTTGGAAGTGTTGGAAATGTAGGATACCCGCTTGAGGCCCCTCTCCCACACTGTTTTGATCCTACATGAAACAGTGTTGGATCAGTATAAAAGGCGCTGCTGACTCCAAACGGATCACTCTTCAGCTTCGGATAGATTGATTCAGATATTTTGAGAAACCCTTGATACTTTAAGTGCATCTAAAAGACATTTTTTTCAAGCCGGCTGTTCTTCTCATTTTAATGTTTTGGTGTCTAATTAAGAAAACATTCTGTCTATTTGTTGAGTAAAACTTAATATAAAATTGTATAGAGCGCTACAGGGTCTGGCAAATTCTTGATAATTTATCTTGTCATAGTTAGCCATGATGACATGATTGTTGTGAATACTAGGTTATAGTGTTAAGATATTGTTTATTAATGATCTTGCGAATATCGCACAATAATAAATTTGATTGAATCTGAACCGTCTTAGTAATACTTTTAGCTTTGATAAGATTTAGTTTTTTGTTTTATGATGTTGAGTCATAAACACATAACCAGTACTAACACATTAGAACCAGATCCAGCACATAAGAATCCGAGTTACCATCTTGTTCAACTACCGTCACGTTACAATAATTGTTATGTAGTCACATCGTATAGTTATTCTTGGCAAAGGGGTTTGTCACGAAAAAAAATTCAAAAAAAAAAAAATATATATGGGTCACATGGAAAATTTTTTTTTTTGAATTTTTTTTCGTGACAAACCCCTTTGATTCTTGGAGCATTGTATACACATATACATATATAGTCCCAGCATGTTGAAACATTCGCTACACTGCATTGTCATTCAGAATATGAAATACTGATTATATTCATTGTCTAAACAACATAGAAGTTTTAACTTTCAGCAAGCATGTGATCATTGTCAACAAACGTGGCGAAGGTGCCTTAATGCATGATTACAAGTATGCACAATAGCAGAGTCAGTGAGTTATATGTAACATAAAACAGGCAAGGTGTAATTTTTGTACTTAGTATGTTCCATAAAAGTTCTTGCCTGTGAAATATTCTATAAACATCCGGAATAAATCCTCTCATTTGATTGTTACGATTGGCAAAATGTATAAATCTATAAACTAATATTTCCTTGGCTTGAACATAAGCTTGTAATTTACATAATTGTCCAAAGAATTGCGGTTTTTGGTACAAAGTTCAGTGTAAAGATAAAACCAAAAAAAAGTCTGGTTGAACTTGGACAAGGATGCATGCCGATGTTATAATATATTTCAAAATGCTGATACGTTGTTATTTTCACACTGTTTAGAACTCCTTTTAAACACCTATCATACTAATACATATCATATTATAAACGAGTATGTACTGTACATAAATATAGCATCTTTTCACTACAACAATAAAAGTGACTGGCGCGGGTTTTGTAGAATTCAACGCAATAACTTCTCGCAACCATTCACATGCACTATTGGCTAGACTGAACAACAAATGTATTAGGTCAAGATTGTACCGATAGAGCTGATGTTGTAAGCAGTAAACAGACGTACAAATAACAAAACGTATCTAGCAGAATCATGTATTTATTTAAGCTACGATGTATGCATATATGGAATACATTCATGCATACTCTCTCTTTTATCACTTTATTATGATACATTTTTCTTTCAAATACAAGTATAAAGTTTGCTTTTTTCGAAACAATTGACAGAACAAAGACTGACATTACCAATACAAAGCATATAAAAGCAACTTGTCGTGTAAATACTTGTAAATTTTAAGTAAGAAATATCTTTATATAGTAAAGGAAATAAGAGATTAACCGGAGCAAACTATGCAATTTTTCAAGTAGTACATGTATTTTGTTATCGCAAATACAAATATATACAACATGTTTTAATTGCCTAAAAACACTCAATAATTCAAATATTTTACAAAGATTAAATTATAATGGTAAAAAAGAAAACATAACTTAAATTAAGTGTTACTAATTAACAAAGATTAAATATCATACTCTCATACCAAGCGACCAAAAAATCTAACCGAACCGAAAAATAGCGATTTATTGTTCAAACCCTTAATCAACTTCACGTCATCAGCGAAAACTAAATTGCAAATAAATTGCGTTGGTACGATCGATATGATACTACATTTTGTGTCTCTTTCGAAGAAAAGGGGGTACATTGCTACATGTTACATGTCGGTCGGATTGTCAGTCCGTCGGTCGGTTCGTACACATCAGACGGTGGTTGTTTTCATTCATGCAAATGCATGTATGTAATCATACAGATATAAATGCTCATTTAATAGCACCCCTCCGGCCTGAAAAAATTGTTTTACTTAACAGTACACCTCTGGACGTTATATAAAATTATGGCGGTTGCGTAACAATAAAGCTCCTTTGTTACCATACATCATGCATGAACATACAACCATTAATTGGATCGAGGAGGAACCTTGTGCTCACAGTATATAAAAAGGTTACATACATTTTTAATGTGTCCTATTCATTATATAATTACACATTCGAATGAATGTCTGAAGCATACGAGCTAATCTAACAAATACTCTAATACATAATTATAAACACGTTTTATTTTTTTTAAGATTATTGTTACTGAGCGCTTACTCAACCCGTCTATGTTCTGTGGAATCGCATATCCGAAGAATATATTTTCGGTCAATTGGAATGCTTTTAGCTCAAGTACTCAAGGTGAGCTACATGTTCCATTGTCATCACCTCATCTCCTACTTAAGCAGGGATGTAATCATGTTCCTTGCATAAAAATGATATATACCTTTAGAATTCTTTTACAAATATTTTCGGAGAATTAGTAATGATGTATATCAAAATAAAAACGTTGAAGAGGAACGTTTTGCTGCATATCATGGTTTTAGTGGAATTTATGGCTCTAGATGATGAATAGAGGCGTGAGATTCATGACGCTATCAGTAAATGTTCTGCATAGGAAAAATGTGAACACTGTATTATCAAACTTATTTTTTCTGCAAAAAATACAACGTGACAACGTCGTATAAATGATTTAGTGGACCAATTAATTACCTTAATTAACGTCACTGACGTCATAGAAATAAAACAAAACTTGTGACGTCAGTTTCTTAGTGACGACGTCTTCATTTATAAATGCACACTTGAGCTGGCATGCCGCAACAAAAATGACTTCACTACTTAGACATCTTTTGAGGGCGTGTTTTCCAAAGGAGGAAAAAGAGTATTGTAGTTGTAAGCAAAG
>OZ026847.1:9859598-10042098 GCA_964023205.1 Lutraria lutraria | reverse complement strand
CTGTATGGCAATGGAATATACACTCTAGGTTATATGCTTAATTTAAAGCGGAGAAGAAAGTCCTATGCTGGAGAATTAGCAGTTGTTGTAAAACAAGTCTGAATGAATTCATTTCACAACCATTAATCTATGTAACTGATAAAAGCCTGGTTGATTTAGAAATTTTGAAAATCGAAGTTTTTATTTATTTTCAATAAATTGTTAAAAAAGTAGTTGTTATTTTTCATGACTCACATACATCAAAGTATCGTCATGTTGGAGAGATCATTTTCAAAATGATCTTGCCCCGTAGTTACAAAGCTTAAGAGCGGTCTCCGAGCTCAAATCTATATTTTCATTCTCAAAGTATTATGGTTGAAAAGATAAAGCTGATTGATGTATATAAATAATGGTCAGATCAAGTATGCTGACATATCGAGGATTCAACGCAACACTGTCGTAACTCATATTGAAATAAGAACAAGTTACGACACTGTAGCGCTGAGCCCTCGATATATACAAATGCAATGTACATGTACATGCAAAGTGTATATATGTAAATAATCGTTTTCTAGATGATCATACTACATGTATATTAGAAATTCAGTCTTTGAATTATTTTTTGTGACAGGTTGTCCGACTATACACTTTATAAAAGAAACTCTCTAAAACTAGGTCCCCAACATACTTAAAGAAGGAAAAAATCCTTTCGGACAGTGGGCAACCCACTGATTCGAAGAGTGGAAATTTTGAAAGACAAGATGTGATATAGCTCAGAGTCCGATCCTCGGGACCTGGTATTTTGTTCCTGTACACAGTTTCTGAACTATTCCAAATAGTGAACTATATCTCCTATATAACTGCATGTTGTAAGCACTGTCATCACGTTTTAGTTTAGAAGGACTTTCTTAAATATTTTTTTCACCAAAATGTGCCCCTTTACTTTAATGTTAAAGCCCATCATCTCGTGGTATGAGAGGGTGATGATCATCGTGTCACTAAGGTTGATCATAATTACATGTGACAATGTAGTTCGCTCAGTGTAATTTAGAAGTTAGTGTTTGATCCACTCAGATGCTTTTACAGACAGTGGTCTCATGGTGTATTTAACCAGTCGTTTTTTAGAAAGAGCTTTGCGTGAACAAATCATAGATTTCAGCTGTTGACCGTCCGCATGCCTCCAATTTGAAATAGTATGGTTCATATATATTTCAATATCACGGGAGATATAACAACTCCTACAGACACCTTCTCGCTCCTCTAAACTATAACCAAATCTTCTACACGCCAACCAACGCCTTAAGCCCTTACCAAAAGCTCCACACACCAATCAACTCCTTAATACTCTAAACTAACCATTGTTTAACTCTAACCAAACTCCTCTTAACTCTATCCTACTTCTATAAACGCATACCAACTCTTCTAAACTCTTAGTCGAAGGTCTTTAAATTGACGATGATAAGTATGCATTACACTGCAGTTCATACAGACGAAATAAAAAAGGCCAATTTAGTTATGGGACTCAGAACTACTAACCTCTCATCTTCTCAACTTTTACCAAATCCTCTAAACTCTAACCTACTACCCTAATGTTTTACCAAATCATCTAAACTCTCATCCTCTATACTCCAACCAAATCCTCTGATTCGAACAGATAAACCTCCTCCGGACCAGGAAGTAGGTCTTCCACCCCTATATAATCTCTGGATGCTTATAATGGCATAGTCAATGAGTGGTTAGCACATCAAAATGAATTATTCTGTGATAATAATAATCTCTAAGTTCCATTTTCTTTTCTTGTTTTTTCATATTAATATAATTTGTTGTTGTTTCCTTGGTTATTTACATTAATTTTATAAAGGAACGCAATGGAAATAAGGATTTACTTTCTTTTTTGTGTTATCCTTGTATTTTAACGTTTGTGACAGGGCTTATATCATTTACCTTTAATCATTTTATAATCTCAATTTGTACATTCAGTAATATATTTTTGTTTGAACACTAACTTCACATGCTCAAATGTGTAATATATTTCCTATGTACCATGTTTTTAGAAATGGTTAAAATATAAATAAATAAATAAATGAGTGAGTGAGTGAGTGAGTGAGTGAGTGAGTGAGAGTGTTTCACAAAGGCAATTATACAGTAAGATGTATAAGTCTGACGCTACGCCTGACGATGACTAAATTTTACTGTAACGTTTATACTGGGACCATTGGTCGAACGTACAAATGCACAAAGATTCATTGGTACATACGATCAGAATTCAGGGGCGTAGCTTGTCCTAGAATAATGTGTAAGCACCTTTCTAGGTGGTCCGGAAGCATTGCCCCCCCCCCCCGAAAAAATCATTATAGAATGCCGGAGACAATCTGGTACATTTATTTTCCGTTATGCTTGAGCGTGAAAATATGAAGTTCTTGCAGTTTTTTTCCCTGCTAGATTTTTCAATTTTGACTGAGTTTTTCATTTATCAAATGAATTTCAATTTAACTAATTTATGATTCGGGCTTTAGAAGGAGTTCATATATAAGTACTGTCATAAAATGTGTATTGCGATGTGTATTGCTTTAAAACACAACTTTACAATCTCAAACAAAGAGATGATCGATGCATATCAACACATTGTGTTAGTAAACACCTATTATGTATAATCAAAGATCTATATACTATACATATATACTATACATATATAGCAAGTATATAGGTCTTTTACTTAATTCTCCCCTTCATTTTGTTGCGCTTTTGTCTTTTTTTCATTTGTCAGAAAAAAGTGTAGGCGCGTGCCTACAATGCTTAAAGGAAGCTACGCCAGTGGAACTCCTCGGCGTTCGTCTAAAGAAAAGTGCGTATTTCTCAGTGAGTTGCAGTGCACAGAGTACATAGTGAATTTCACGAACGCATAGATTCTATGGTAACACCTATACGGAATGGAAATCGCTAAAGAGAACCAGCAGAGCGAGGTCACCAGTAGAGGTAGGTTCCGTTAAATTCCGTAACTCCGCCTTTTGAATAGAAAAAAGAAGTGCAAATCTTTTGTAGATTATTTTTTGTTCGACTGAAGAAATTTCGTGAAATAACTATTCTTTGAGCATCATAGATGGAACTTAATTTACTTAAAAGATTGTTGCCACTGAACTGGTTCCTGTTGACTATAGTCAAAACGTTAGCCCCCTCGGTGCACTGCAACATGGAACGGGAACCAGGTGGATAGGTTGGTTGTATAAATCACGTGATGTGTGATAATTGGTTGAGCGAAAATCACGCGCGGACAGGTGACAGGTAAACATTATTTTCGGTGGCTAGCGTTTGGTCAAGTGGGATACCGAAATATGTCGGAACTTTGGACGTTTTAGTTTACATCGTAATTTAGGTTTTATTTTATTGCTTCAATTTTATTTTAACCTTACTAATTCGGCTTTTCGGTTGGCCGATTTTATGGACGAATTCAGTTGGGATTGATTCTATTGTTGATGCAATTTTGATTTTTGTGTCTTGAAATTTGTAGATCTATTCTATTCTGTACTTGATTTAAGGTGAATCAAAGTTGTGACAAAATGGCTGTCTGACATTTTAGCTATGCATCCTAAAGAAGTGGCATTGTTCAATAATTACTGAAAGTACATAACTGAAATTAGTTTTTATATCAATAGCTAATGATTAAATGTACATTTCTGCATCAGTAAAATGATATTTAATGATTAACAAGTATCTATAATTCTCACCTGAACTTATGCTAATTCCATTTGTCAAAATAATGTATCATTATATCAAAATTAATTTAAACTACTATGTCCAACAATAACTTCAACATGTCATTGAGGGTTTCCATATTTAAAATTTTCATTATTAAATGTTTGCCCATGTTTATTTTCAATTCTTAACACAGTCCTCAACTTTCACACAGTGAATTTTCTTCCATGGTTGTTGAGGCTACTGTGTAGTACATAGTTTAAACACATGTGTGGAGGAATTTTTGTAAAATGTGAATATTGAGGACTGTGTGCATGACCTTAAATCGAGATGGACCGCAAACCGCGATGAACCTTTCAACCCTACATGTAGTATTTACTTTATGAATGTACATTTCTTCATATTGTAATTTGTAATATTGCAGGAGTAGCCACATTTAGGTCAGACAGTTACAATTATTGCCCATCAACTTGGTTCATCAAAATGGAGCATTGAAGATCATACTACATAAAGGGAATATCAGAAGATGTTTATCAAGGACAAGTGGGAGGTAAGCGTTTCTGTTTTTTGTCTATCCTACCATTCATCTATTCGCCTAATGTTTCCCAAACTTACTTTAAGGTTTCACTCGCTTAAAGTTTTTCTCTCTTTTATTTTGTGTTTTTCCATTATTTTCAGTTCTGTTTCATTCACTTCAAATCTGTTTTTACTGAATTTTTTTCTCATTTTCTTTGAGGTTCACATACTTTAAGTTTTTAGTCAGTTTTCATGGACTCTGTCCTAACCAGTACTATATAACTTATCGTTCTATTAGAATTTGACAACTTCCTCACATGTATATTAAAACTGAGTTTTAAGGCTTTTCTCACTCACATGGAGATTTCATTCACTTACTGTAAGTTGTTTTTCACTTGTAAGTTGTTTTTCACTGACTTCAAGCTTTGTTTCTTTTTTCACAGACTTAAAGGTTTTTCTCTCTTTTATTTAGTGTATTTTTAGAGCTTTTCATCACTCATTTTAAGGTTTCGTTTAAGATTTCAGTCACTTTTCATGGACTCTATCCTAACCAGTACTAACTTATCGTTCTGCAAGGATTTGACAACTTCCTCACATTTATAGTAAAACTGACATTTTAAGGCTTTTCTCACTGCAAGTAATTTTTACTAAGTGTGTGTGTTTTTTTTTCTTCGCTTAAATTTTGGCATTGAAACGGTACTTAGCAATTGTATGATGATCGGTAGTGCCCACTGATCTGACCTACTATGTCTAAGCACTTTTTGTTAATGGCATTCTCAAATGAGTTTTTTTTCTCTCTTTTATTTTCAGTTCTTTTCATTCACTTTAAATTTATTTTCACCAACATTTTTTTTTCTCACTTTTTTTGAGGTTTTCATCACTCATTTTAAGGTTCCATTCATGTACCTTATGTTTTCAGTCAGTTTTCATGGACTCTGTCCTAGCCAGTACTAACTTATCATACTGCAAGGATTTGACAACTTCCTCACATACCAGTATATATTAAAACTGATATTTTAAGGCTGTTCTCACTTAAGTTACATAGAGATTTCATTCATTTACTGTAAGTAATTTTCACTAAGTGTTTTGTTTTTTTTCGCTTAAACTTTGGCATTGAAACGGTGCTTAGCAATTGTACGATGGTTGGTAGTGCCCACTGATCTGACCTACTATGTCTAAGGACTGTTTGTTAATGGCATTCTGAAATGAGTTTTTTTTCTCTCTTTTATTTAGTGTTTTTCCATTATTTTCAGTTCTTTTTCGTTCACTTTAAATTTATTTTCAGTTCTTTTTCATTCACTTTAAATTTATTTTCACCAACATTTTTTTTCTCACTTTCTTTGAGGTTTTCATCACTCATTTTAAGGTTCCATTCATGTACCTTATGTTTTCAGTCAGTTTTCATGGACTCTGTCCTAGCCAGTACTAACTTATCGATCTACAAGGATTTGACAACTTCCTCACATATATATTAAAACTGATATTTTAAGGCTTTTCTCACTTAAGTTACATAGAGATTTCTTTCAGTTACTGTAAGTAATTTTCACTAAGTGGTTGTTTTTTTCGCTTAAATTTTGGCATTGAAACAGTACTTAGCAATTGTATGATGATCGGTAGTGCCCACTGATCTGACCTACTATGTCTAAGCACTGTTTGTTAATGTCATTCTCAAAAGCACCAGTCTCATCATTTCTTTAGAAAGTAGGCAGTTGCTTTAAAGAGAGGATGGTATTGGGAGTCTAGTACTGGTTCTTCCCAGGAAAGATGGTTAGGTGAACTGTCTGCCTCATATCTCTCTTACGGTTGAAATGGGGCGTTAAACTCGATATAAATAAACAAACAAAACTATCTCAGCTTCTGTCTATTTCAAATTTACTTTAAGGTTTCACTAACTTAAAGGTTTTTTTCTCTCTTTTATTAAGTGTTTTTCCATTATTTTCAGTTCTGTTTCATTCACCTTAAATTCATTTTTACTGATTTTTATTCTCACTTTCTTTAAGGTTTTCTATCACTCATTTTAATGTTCCATTCATGTACCTTATGTTTTCAGTCAGTTTTCATGGACTCTATCCTAGCCAGTACTAACTTATCGATCTACAAGGATTTGACAACTTCCTCACATTTAAAGTAAAACTGACAATTTAAGGGTTTTCTCACTTAAGTTACATAGAGATTTCTTTCAGTTACTGTAAGTAATTTTTCACTAAGTGGTTGTTGTTTTTTTTCGCCTAAATTTTGCATTGAAACAGTACTTAGCAATTGTACGATGATCTGTAGTGCCCACTGATCTGACCTACTATGTCTAAGCACTGTTTGTTAATGTCATTCTCAAAAGCACCAGTCTCATCATTTCTTTAGAAAGTAGGCAGTTGCTTTAAAGAGAGGATGGAATTGGGAGTCTCGTACTGTTTCTTTCCAGGAAAGATTGTTAGGTGAACTGTCTGCCTCATATCTCTCTGAATGTTGAAATGGGACGTTAAACTCGATATAAATAAACAAACAAAACTATCTCATCTTCTGTCTATTTCAAATTTACTTTAAGGTTTCACTAACTTAAAGGTTTTTTTCTCTCTTTTATTTAGTGTTTTCCATTATTTTCAGTTCTGTTACATTCACTTTAAATTTATTTTCACCAACATTTTTTTTCTCACTTTCTTTGAGGTTTTCATTACTCATTTAAAGGTTCCATTCATGTATCTTAAGTTTTTAGTCAGTTTTATGGACTCTGTCCTAGCTAGTACTATCTTATCGTTTTGCAAGGATTTGACAACTTCCTCACATATATATTAAAACTGACATTTTAAGACTTTTCTCACTTAAGTTACATAGAGATTTCTTTCAGTTACTGTAATTTATTTTTCACTAAGTGGTTGTTTTTTTTTCAGCTAAATTTGTGCATTGAAACAGTACTTAGCAATTGTACGATGATCGGTAGTGCCCACTGATCTGACCTACTATGTCTAAGCACTGTTTGTTAATGTCATTCTCAAAAGCACCAGTCTCATCATTTCTTTAGAAAGTAGGCAGTTGCTTTAAAGAGAGGATGGTATTGGGAGTCTAGTACTGGTTCTTCCCAGGAAAGATGGCTCATATCTCTCTGACAGTTGATACGGGGCGTTAAACTCGATATAAACAAACAAACAAACAAACAAAACCATCTCATCTTCTGTCTAATTCACATTAATGCTTTCAAACTTACTTTAAGGTTTCACTAACTTAAAGTCTTTTTTCTCTCTTTTATTTAGTGTTTTTCCGTTATTTTCAGTTCTGTTTCATTCACCTTAAATTCATTTTTACTGATTTTTTTCTCACTTTCTTTGAGGTTTTCTATCACTCATTTTAAGGTTCCATTCATCTACCTGAGAATTTTAGTCAGGTTTTATGGACTGTATCCTAACCAGTATTAACTTAACATTCTGCAAGGATTTGACAACTTCCTCACATGTATGGTAAAACTGACATTTTAAGGTTTTCTCGTTCTCACCTACATAGAGATTTCACTCACTTACTTCAAGTTGTTTTTCACTGACTTTAAGTAATTTCTCTCATTTATTTAGTGTTTTTTTCCCATTGTTATCAGTTCTTTTTCATTCACTTTAATTTCGTTCAGTTGCTCTGCCTGATTAAAGTCGGGTATCTAGGTTATGTGTGTCCGTATTTATTGCAGATGAATTTAACTGATGTAAATAATGGTAAATTTTAGGTATGGGACATTTTGTTACATGTGATATTAATTTCTTACTTTTTCTTTGACAGGACCTCAGTTTCTCTGATTGCTTATGCAGTGCAAAGAGCAATCATCAAAATGGAACTTATTTAACAAGAAGCACAATTATGAGGTGAGTATCATTCTCACTTGATACCAAAGTACATTTATAACATACATGATTTTTTTGGAAATGGCTTATATGAAAACCAAACAGAAAGCGTCAGAATTAAGTTATAATGCAGTACAACCTCTCCAGAGTGGTCCTATCTTGAGCAGCAACCTCTCTTTTACAGTGCATGATTTAACCTCGCTAGAGCAACAACCTCTCAACATCAACTTAATTTTAACAACTTTTTAAAGAGCCTTACTGCATTTTTGAAAACTTCAGAAACAGAAAAAGCAGGGTAATTTCCTTGCACTAGAATTATTGACAAATTAACCTTTGTTTTACCTTTGAATGTGTGCATTTTGTACATAATAATTAAATGACATGCAAGAAAGAAAAAAATGTATTAAAACATTTGGCCTGCGCCTTTATTGCAGAAAATCTTTAATATGTTAATTTTGAGAAATTTATATGCAGAATTATATAAAGCGTCTATTACTGAAAGTTGATAAAGTTTTATTATGCAATATGGATGTATGTACAAGAAAAGAATGCTTTTGGTTATCTGTACTTACTTTAGTAGTAAGTTTTAATATATCTTAAAATGTAAAGAAATATTTCAAGTCGTATGACTTACGACCTTGTTAAATTTTTTTGTATGATAGACGTTAAGTGTTGAACTGACTCTTTAGCAGTCAGATACATGATGATTAATGAAAAGGAAATTGTTTTATTTTTGTGCCACTTAACATTATTATGTATATCTGACCATATTATAAATATCATGCAATTTCATATACTGAATGATGTCTTAAATGTTATTTTGTTATGATAATGTAATTTTCATTATTTGATGACATCACACAACAGTTATCAGCTCACTTATTCCTGTATTGCAGGATTACAAACACATATGGCAGTAAGTCAATTTACTTCCATATTGCATGTAAAACATCAGGTGATCTCAGTTATGCCCTTGTGACAATAACAATAATGAGATATAAACAACTGGAATATTTTCCTTCAATCTTCACAGCTGATAGATAAGACGGAAATAAAATGAAAAATACATTTAAAAGTCGTTTTTGACAAAATATGTGGTTACACCCTTATTGCTCTGGACCCTTGAAAGGGTGTTACTTTTGAGAGGTTGCACTGTATTATGTTTGTAAAATGTCCTTAAAGTACATTATGAGTAATGGAATCTTGTTTATTGCTTTTAAATTAATTTTGCTGCACATTTTATGAATATCATACTCAGAAGCTCTGATAAAAACCATGATTATAAATTAGTATCTTTGTTTTACAAGTCCTATGTGCACACTGTTCAAGTTTATGCTGAATGTCATAATTAACATACAGGTGTCACTGATTGGTAGGCTGCACTTAACATGTCCATCTGAGGTTTTAAGTTTTGTTACTATTCAAATCTGTAGTTGATTGTAGATATGGGAGGCCACAATTAAGGCACAGGTCACTTTATTTTATTAAATGTTTATTTTATGTGTTCAATCACGGTGCATGTTACATTTACTGGTCAGTAGAACTTGCCCAATTACAAAAAAAATGTATTTTATTTCTTTGAAACACTAATTGATGTTTCAGTTTAAGCAATTGCTTGACAGCATACTTAATTAGATATAAGTTTGATATCAGATTCTCTCTGGTTAGACTTATATTTTCATTCTTATATATACATGTGTCAAAATGACTTATATAAGTACTATTTTTAAATGAATTAGTGCTATTATTTGAAATACTTGCTGAATAAATAAAAGTTTTTTTTCATTGTTACATACTGCAGTATACTAGTATGCAAGAACAGCCCTATTAAGTCATTTAGTGACTTTATTTTCATATTTTAATTGATTAAATGTATGTATATTTCAGGAAGTTGAAAGTCAGGTCTCACAAAGCAACATCTGCATTTATCAGCCAGGTTAGCTCAGTGTTTAGAGCAATAATTGGTCAAGAGGTTGTGAGTTCAAACCAGGTCGAGGCTCACACTGTCTGTGACACATTTGACTGAAGATATTACATCCAAATGATCCAAATATTAATTGTCCTCCACCTCTGAATTACATGGGGTAGCTTGGCAATAGCTTGCGGAAAGAATGTTGTTAGTACTGGTTTAGACCTTAATGAAGTACAGGGAAGCTGGTTAGGATAACTGGTCACCACAATCCACCTTAATATGAATGGAATAATGTTGAAAATGGCATTAAATCCGAGAAAATGAAAATTGACTTTGGTGTATTGAAAGCATGAACAAACATTCATGTGTTGAAATAGATTCATTTTATTGATAACTAATTCCATTATCAACAGTACAATGAGTTTGGACACATATATAGAGTGTTTCATGTATATTTATTCATTCCAATTTTAGGTTCCTGGACTGAATATTGTGTTTATTTTAAGTTTTTTATTTCTTTGTATAATTATAGGTATAGTAAAAAAAAAGATTATTTTGTGAAGCAGAACAGAACAGATACTTTATTACATGACTTTAAGCAATTACTTATAGAAATATGTACAAAATGAGCATACCACATGGGAGTACTGATGCAAATTTTATTTTCATGACAGTTGACTTTACAGACTAACCTTATATAATTATGATCTTTATATTGCCATGCCAACAAAAGTGTATTTTGTCTTAATGTGAGCTATTGTGATCATAAATATGACTGTAATTGACATATTCAAATTATTGATATTATTCTTAAAAATCCTGATGCTTAAATTATTCCAGTCAAAGTACTTGTCTCCATCTTTTAATTGTCCTATATTTTAGCTCATCTTGGATATAATAGTAGGTAAATCTGAGAAAAAACGACAATAAGCTTCCTTTGCTCAAAACTCATTTGATTATTGTCTATTTTTTCAGCATTATTATATCAGCGTAATTGCATTCTTGTGTAAGTTTTGCTTAGTTATTTATGAAGTTAAATGGTTGACTTGCATGAATTCTCTGTTGTTCTCATGTTTTGGTATCATTGGATTAATTGAAATTTTGCTCATGTACATTTCATGATTTGTTTTGTATGTTTATTTATTTAGTAAAGTTTATAGATGTGTGTATGCGTTTGTATTTGTTTACTTGAAAACTTCAGGGAAACATATTGGATATGCTCTAGGTAAATTACTTCACTTACAAGTTTCAGATTTGAATTTATATTTTAAATTCATAGTAGTACATTGTACTTGATTTCATTTATATTGAAATGTACTTAATGTCATTGTATCTTTGCCATATTCATTTAATTTTCTTGGTTGGGTAATGATATGATTTGTCTGAGCTTATCCTAGTAATTTCTTCATGATACTGCAAGTTTCAAACACTGAGTAAGTCTTCATTACTTCTTGTGTAGATTTACCAGTTTGAGTCCGAAGCATAAATATATAGAAAACACCACACACCGCTGTTTATTTATAAGTAAGAATCAATAACATAGTGATAACACTGAAAACGTGGGACTTATATAAGCTATAAAAGGTATCCTGCTTGACAAGTTTGATTCTCAATGCATTTACCAATAAAAAAATTTCACTTCCTCAATGCAAATTGCAATGAAAATTGAAATCATCTAAAATGATTTATTTATACCAGAATCAATTGTATATTGATGTTGTTATACTACAAATATATGTGTGACACTTGAGAAAATAAAATATAGCTTGCACTTATATATTTTGACATGTATGGACGGTATATTCACTGGGTTAAACTTATTTGACAACATTTGATGTCTAGTATAGCTCGACCATGTTTTTTGAGCCATGATGGAAGAATGCACTGAATCAACTTGGTATATATAGTATTTGAGCATGCTACAATTATCTTATCAATATGTTTCAGTCAGATTTGTTCCAAATATCCATATCCCCTATTTGACTTAGTGGATTATTCTAAATAATTTCATCGCGGCTCAAAAAACATGGCCAAGCTGTACATATACTTGATTTATAAGTTGCGAAAGTACTTTATGTTATGACGATCTATAATTAAAAAATATATTTTACTGTTAAAATTGGACATCCAGTGAGAGTAGGTGCCTTCATTTCGATATCTATCCAGTAGGCGGAGTTACGGAATTTAACGCAACCCACCTCTACTGGTGTCCTCGCTCTGCTGGTATCTCTTTAGCGATTACCGACACGGAACAAAAGTGAACTAAACATGTCAAATCTTACGTTTTATTTTATTTTCGCAACATTTGTTGCATTTGTCAACTCTGCTGAAACTAAGGACTGTACATTTCCTCGTTATAAATCAAATGACGAAAGGAAAAAGGGCGAAGATCAGATAGAACTGCTCAAAGGAAGACGGTAAATATTCGGATAAGATAACTGTTGTTTCCACATGAGTAGTATTCGGTTAAGTTTTTATACTTGCATGTTTATCACCTTGAGTCGGGATTCGACGCTCATTCACAAAAAATTATGCCTTCACTACAGGAGGGATTCATAGGCACTCGATTTCATGATTTTTATACACACAACAGGAATAGATTTGTCAATTTTTTCTGCTATGTAACGTAAATTCATATTATATCTATGTATTATTGACATCAAGGTATTGTCACTCACCTTCTTTGCGATTGACTGAAGTGACAATGTCTGGGATAGAATGGTTGCAAAAAAGAGTGGGTCCCGGCTCTCCTTCTAAATGCTGTTGAAACAGGGCTTGAAAAAAATTCCGCTTGCATTGGCGAGTTAAAGTTGCTATCAGGCGAATAGATTTTTTGTTAATTTAAAGCTAGTCCGACGGGGCCAATGCAAAATCAGGCATTCAATCTAGCTAAAATTATATGAAGTTCGAATTTGAATTCGAATTTGATCCTAATCAATTTAGTTTATACATTTTGTTTATGTTCAGTCCCCGTTTGTGAAACGCACTAGCGAATAATTACAAAAAATAGGATTTCGCACTATACCCGGCATATATAAAACACTGCTACTTTACAGTTTACTAATGTGTTTTAAATGTGACTATGCCTCATTTGCTGGCTTTTCTATTTCTTTTAAGAATGGGATTTCTTACTTGACAAATTAATTTGATGCCTTGAGTATTGTCTGTCTCGTACCAATGGACTCGAGTAAGTGTTGAATCCTGAATTACCTTACCATGTACCTGTTTCTGATCATAAATAGTGCCTGTTTTCCGAAAATGAACAGACAACGGAAAGCGAAAGTAGAAGAATCATTCACAATAAATATCAGTGTTGCTATTTGAGAGACGGCTTTATATGTACGCGAATCGCCGTGATCCTTCGCGATTAAGGTTTAAAATGCCGATTACAATCACCCCGATCCGAGTCCATACTGTGTCATTCATTTACGTTGTAATCATTTATGTATGCAACCGGCATAATTTTCCCGCAATCTGTCATGTATGACAGAAGAATTAAACATTCATTCAGGTTTTAAATACATAACTTACATTCTAAAATTATACAAATACTAAAAATACTTAAATTTTCTTAAGGGCGAGTTGGTTCTTCTAAAGGGCAAGTAAGAATTAAAAAATTTTCAAGCTCTGCGAAAAAACAGTTATACTGAGCGAACTAGTACAACTACACTACAACCTTAGCAAGTTTCAGATTTGCATATTTGTGGTCCTAAATGTGAATCGAACATGCCACAGCTTGTCAGTTGGTAGAAATGTCGGGGCTTGACACTAACTTTTTCCAGAGATAGTCAGCAGGACTACTAGCATAGAAAAAGAGGCCTTGTAAATTATAGGTAGTCCTCATTTTAATACATAAAAAACATGTTGGTCATTTTATTTCAATGCCTATCGAGTACACTTTATTAGAATACAAGACAAATGTATTGAACATAGTTAAACAGGTTACTTCACATCAGATCTAATAAAAGTTGGTAAGCTTTATTATTTGATTTACTTAAATTTATAGAATTCAGGTCACCCAAATTTTATATGGCCCAACGGGATACCCAGATTTGAAACCTAGGTAGTCCTTGGAGAAAATAAGTAGCCTCGGGCTAGCGGACCATTGTTAGTGTCGAACCCTGATTATGTGGTACATGTTGTTGATACATGAGCATCATGATGTAAATTTAATTTTTATTTCAGATATAAATTTAAAGATTTACATTACACTTACTATTTTGGAATATGCACTGATGCAATGGACCCATACCCTGAAGATAAACAGACAGATTGGAACAATGCAGCAGTGATCCAAGTAAACAATTCTGATTCAACTGATAGCCATGTGATTGGTAAAATTTCTGAAAGTGATATAATCGCTGGCCGTAAGTGTACTGAGACAAGATTATTATATTAATTAATATTTATAAACATTTTGTATTTTTTATGGAAATAAAACTTATTGTTTTCCCAGTTTATAATAATAGTCAGTAATTGTTTTTGCTCGTTAAATTTCTTTAATCTTCTGAGCACAATACGCTTGTACGCTGGCCTGCTTGTAAGTAATAAGATAAAAGAAAAGCTGCCTTAGTCTTTGTTAAATACCGGTAGTTTTTTTTATCAGCAATTGTTGAGCGTTGACATCTTATACTTATAAACATATCTTCAATATCAATATTTTAGATTCTTTGACAGAACTAGTAAATTTTAAAGTTAATGCAAAGCCCCTGCATACATTGTGAAATATATATATATATATTATGGTAAACAATCTTGTCATATTATTATTAGTTATATGATTAAATACATTCAATGTATATTTTCTTTTAGCTGACTGGGTGATGTTGGAATACAACAAAGGTGATCAATATAACACTCACTGCAGTGGAGCTGATGGTTCAACACATGAATATCGTCGTGCAAGAGTCATGTTTATCTGTGACATGTCAACAGATGATGTATGTAGATATAAATACCAGGGGTTTTATGCCTCTGTATTGATAGAATGGGGGGTATATATTTTGGCCTGTTTGTCTGTCTGTCTGTACCAAACTTTAACCTTGCCTATAAAATCATAACACTTCCACATTCAGTCGTCAAACTTTGTATGTTGGTTCCTCACGACGACCTACTTTCAGGTCAGTAGATCATGGGTCAAGGTCACACTTAGGAGGCATTGTGTTTTAAAAATGTATCTTGTTTTATTTGATATATAACATGAACCGATACACAAAGACAGATGAAAAATAAAACATGTTCCCAGTAATATCCCCCAAAAATGTGGGGTTGGTAGGTTTTCAAATTTTAAAAAAGATATTCTGTTTATAAGTTAGGAGGTATGTCTCAAACAAAAATATTGTCATGAAAAAAATAACTGAGACTGCTGAGTCGATTCTGTCCAATGTTGAAGTCAGTTCAGCTTCTGGAATCCAATAATTTTATCATGAATTATATTGGTATGGAATTGTTGTAGAAATGTCATCATTTGCTTCCAGGGAGTACCATATATCATAGAAGAACAAAATGGAAAAACGGACGAATGTTATTATTTATTTGGGTTCCAAACACCAGTTGTATGTAATTCACCTGTTCCAAAGGTCAGTTCAGGCCTCAGTGTTGGATCTATACTTCTTATTGTGTAAGTACCAGTAATTCATTGTTTCTTAATATCGGAATTTTTTTATATACAGGTACACCTCAATATGATGCCCACCTATGGGGGACAAACCATGCTCATCACAAATGGTTGCTTTAAAGAGCTGGTCTTAATATTTAAGTGGTCACTAAAAGAGTTTTTTCTGTATCATATTTAGTGTGTTCGAAGCATAGCCCAAAATTATTATCTCAAAATGGAGTGGATAGATATTGAAGCATTTATGATTTTTATAGAATACCATGATAGAAAGTGATTTACCATAAGATATAAAAATATAGATATTCTGTTGGGTTTTTTCCCTTTAACTTTGCATTGAAGTCTATGGGAGTGAGCTAGTTTTCAAAGATTTCAAATTTTGACCTCTAAATGTGGCATAACAAAAGGCCTGCAAACCCAGGGTTTTTTCTCGGTATTTTGGGAATATGACAAATTTTCGCGGTGTTTTAATCAAAATTGGGAAAAAATGCATAACTAAAATTTTTGCAATGTTCAACTTACTCTACTTATTTACACATAAAACAGTAGCAGAATAAGGTATTTACTACCAATAGTGATGTTTTTTTTTGGTGGGGATTGGGAATTTTTGTCTGTGAATTTGGAAAAAAAGATACTATTTTCCATTGGGATTATGACCGAATTTCGGCTATAAAATCGCCCCCAAAAAATCTCTGATACCCACCTGTAGATGGTTGTTCTTTCATGTATTTTTGTGTGATATTTCAGGTTTGTATGTGTGGCTGGAGTCTATCTAGTGGCTGGTGTCTTATACTACAGATTTGTTCTTCAAGCAAAGGGAATTGAACAAATCCCAAATTTAAGTTTCTGGAGAGATTTTGGAAACTTGCAAGCTGTAAGTACAGTAATAAATTGTGCAGATAATTTAATGTTTACAGTGCAATCTCTCCAAAGGCAACATCCTTTGGGAGTAGCAAAATTATGTTGTTTATGAGAGGTTGTTGCTCTAGAGAGGTTAAATTCATACATGTAGATGAATCATACAGTGGGAAAAATTATGCTGCTGTTGAAGGGATGTTGTTGCTCAAGAGAGGGCCGCTCAGGAGAGGTATTCGCTGTGTACAAAAGTTGGATGAAATTTGCATATTTTAATATGAAATTACGAAATTTGTGTAATTTGATTAATTAAAAGATATTTAACAATTTTTATATCTATGTTTATTGCCTTTGTGGTATTTATATATTTCTAATGATATTGTGAATGATTGGATGGTTTAAAACAATTAATGGTAAAATGAAAGATTTAATGACATTTGTTAACTTTAATGGTCATTGAAATATAGTAATTTGGTGGATCAATGTAATATTATACAATATAATAAACAAAGCTTCATGTTTTTACATTGATGTTAATGATCAAGTTTGTTACAAAATTTAAGGTCAAGTGATAACGTGCTGGATTACTTAACGTAAGGTCGTAGGTTCAACGCTTGGTTCTGCCTTTCGAGTTTCAGGGATGCTTTTTCATCAGTGTCCCCATCCCATCCCAAGGTCAGTGTCTGGAAAATCACAGGAAAGAGGATGAGCCGTATATCGGTGCATTGAACCGGGCGCAATAAAAGAAACATGAAAAAAACTATTCTAAAAGAGTAGGTAGATAAATGCCCAGTGCTCCTGTATCTTATCTCCCCTCTGTCTGGGGTGGCTCTGAAATTACTATTACTGTTAAATAGGCTGTTGTATCGAGGGCTCAGTGCAACACTGTCGTAACTTGTTCTTATTTCAATATGAGTTATGACACTGTTGCGTTGAACCCTCGATATAACAGATATTTTGAATAAATATAAAATTTTATGACAACAAAATTGAACTTATTTTACAGGATGGCTGTGATTTGGTGTGTAGATCAGGTAAATCCAGGGAACCAAGGTCGTACAAAGGTATCGGTGATGATCAGCTTGGTGAAAATGACACCACAGGAACTGATGAGCATTTACTACCTATGTAGAATACTCAGAAATATCAAGCTCATAGTTTGCATTCCTATGTATTATATATCACATCTTGATTTGAATATTTTCATACTTTAAAACCTCTCCTAACTGGACCAGGTCTTATTTTGAATAGCACTTCAACAAAGAAAGCTGCTTAACCCTTATTTTCCAAATTAGACACACTTAGTTGGAGTCTTACTATTTTGTGTAAATTTTGCTGTTTCTGAAATTATAACATTCTTGAAGTCTTTTTTTTAGTGCAATAAAAATGTCATTTTAATAATCAGAATAGTTGAAAATGTCTTGGAAACTTTTTTGCCGTACAAAATTGTGCTTAATTTATTATTGTATGATTTCAGCATGGTTGATTTAATTTTATAGTATATTTGAACCTATAGCAGTAGACATTGAGTTTTTTTTAAAATATGAGCCAGGGTCCAGTCAAGGGATGTTACACAGATTATTGTTCATATGCTACAAGTTTATTTTTCATGGAATTGTAAATTATGTTTTATGTATATGTGATTTATTTATCTTGACCCTGTTATTTTTATAGACTAGCTTTAAATACAGTTTTCTTTAAATTACAAAACTTGAAAGCCAACTGCTGCAATACAAATGTTAATGTCAGCATAATTCAGAATCTGGTGCCAAAGAAATCATCAAGAAATTTTATAAGATTGGTGTGAAAACTTCCATACAATGTGATTTAAATGTGTTATTTATTTCTCAAAGATTTATGTTCAAAGAAATTATGGAATGTTTGAACTGTTATATCCCTGGACATCTACTGTTAGTTCTAGGAAATTATTAGAAGTAAAAAAAATCTTTGTAATAATAATAATTAAAGGTAGTATATAATTAATCATTGATTGGCAAAGTTTTTGGTACGCATTTAATGAAGGTCGGCCAGTTTTTGTTGTTTTTAGAAAGACGTATGATGAACCCTTATTAAGTATGGTTATCAACAGACACAAAACATGATTTGTATGTATATGTACATGTATGTAAATTGTATAAATATTTGTATGTTTATTACTACAGTCATGAGTACAGAGACTCATTGCATGAATTGACTAGTAACCAGGGCTCTCATTTGACCCTTAAAAAGTACGTTTGACCCTTGAAATCGGCTTAATATAGCTTTTGACCCTTGAGAAGTTGTACCGCACGGTCATGCCTATAGTTTACATTTGTAGGAAATTTGATGATTCTTGAAATGATCGTCAGCCAAGTGTCATTTTTTACATATCTAGTGAGCACCCTGGTAACTGTCTAATGTTCAGTGTATATGTATACATTACATACATATTAAATTAACACCTTTAGCTGGTGATATAGTAGAAGGTTTTGCCATATAGATATTGGTCAATGGACCACTACCATATTTTTCAGAGTCATTCAGTGTTTGCCCATTTTCAAGCAGTGGTACATTAATCCATGTTACTTTTATAACACTGTTCTTTGTTCATTATTTATCTGCTGTTTCATTGGGAATTGAAGATGATGATAAATTGTTATTTATACTTTATATTACTTTAATGGGACTCATCTCCAGATTTATATTTGAAAAAATATAGCTATGAAAAGTTTCAAAAAAGATTTTAGAATCATTCATTGACATTATTTTGGTTGACATTTTATAACTTTTATTTAATTACTTTCAGGAACTGAATTTTAGATGTGGAGTTAGTCCCTTTATTATTAGTTTGGCATTGTTTGTGGACCAATTTAAAGATTTAACTTAGTGATTTTTTTTATGAATTCTAATTTCTAGCATTATTTTTTCAATGCAGAGGAATGTGCCATTTTATGATGATTGAAAAATACTGCATTAATAAATCAGGGGTGTGATTTTTCTGTTGATTGTATAATTATTATTTGGTCATTTTTGCGGAACATGTAATTCTAATACAAAAATCTTAGTTGTGGGACATAAGAACTTTCTCCAGGAGTCCTTAACCACCCTCTGAACAAATGTTGATACATCATGATTGCAAGGTGACTTCATTGGTACTTGTCAATTATTCCATTATAAGAGTACTTTATGGTTGTATTTCACGTTGTGAAAAAAAATCCGTCTGGTCTGTGACCATTTTCACAACTGGGGTTTAATTCTATGAATACTTACAATTAATTCATGATTGATGTTAACCAATAAATGACTATATTTGTCTGAAATAATATTCCAACCTGCTTGTAACTTCTGCCTTTTGCATTAAAACTGGCTAGTCTGTTGGAAGGGTAGGCTTGGTGGATAGCCTGCAGTGGTAAATGATATTCTTATGATGAACGGTTTTGTCTCAAACAAACCAGTGTATTGATTCAATCATAGCATTTTATTTGAATTCTGAATTGTTATAACTTAATGCAACTTAAATTATTTGGATGCGAGTATGGAACAGTTTTTTTAACCAGGTTTTACCAGATTGGGGTAAATTCTCAGTTTAGCTCACTTGTAACCACATCAAACAGTAATACAGATTCCATTTGATGACTTACAGTAAAATCAACCTATTGCTGCTAAAGTTGGTATACAGCAAGTTGCTTAGCAAATCTAACTTGGGATGAATGTATTTGGGGGTTCTGGGGTCATGCTATGATCATTTTTGCTATAAAAAGGAAAACAGGTCATGCTCAATAAACTGTTAAAACCTGGTTACTGACTTTGCCGAACTTTTTTGTTACATGGTACTGTGCAATTTGTTTGAAAAAATGCTCATAAATATGTTGATATGGTGTATTGCGATACAGTAGAACAGGTTGTTGTTGTGAATTCATGGATAACTGAAGGATTAAAATACACACATTTCACTAGACAACATGACAATTGAAATAAAGAATTGTGTGCTATAGGAAAAATAGATACTTCACTGTATCGAAATTTTCGCTGTTTCTGAGTTCATTATAACCATGTTATACTGTATGACATCTGATTGGATATGGTATTTTGAACTATTTTCATATTTTGTCACCTGTTTTAATTACATTTGTGCTATCAATTAAACAGTCAAACCTTTGTTAAAGACCACCTCTGAGTAAAAGTCATCCTGTGAATAAAGGCCATTCTATTAAAAACTGTTGTAGTTTATTTAGGTCAAAATGACCTCTGAATGAAGGTCACCTGTGAATAAAGGCCACATTATGTCTTTCCCAAGGGTGGACCATGTGCACTGGTTTGACTGCTTAGCTTTCATGACCACGTTTTACTATTTTTATGGTTAAATGTTTCTTGATTTTGTGTGCTATGAGGAATAATAATTATATAGTATGAGTGTAATATATACATATATTTGTTCTTTCTATCTTATTTTCTTAAATATGTGTATGTGGGTACTTCGTAAACTAGTGATGGGATTTTTTCGCAACTTGTTTAATGTGTGTAGCCTGTGGGTTTTCTTTGTGAGCGTGTGAGCATCTTTATTGAACTTAATTTTTTTATTGATTTATTTGCTTATTTCGACTGATGCCAATACTTGCATTCTTTCTTGTTCGTGTACAGGTAATAACATTACCATAACAATAATGTACAAATTATTCATGTATGAAACTTTGCCTTCTGTACATATGCTCCCTTATCTGATGGGTTGGGAAGTGACCATTGCTATTGAAAGTTATAATGTTTTATACAGTTTTATCAAGGACTTATATACACTTATGGATTTGCAACATAATCAAATCCCGTGGAAATAATGTGAATCAACGTGATTTCAATTAAGAACTTAGAACTTGTTCCGCTGTGCATACCCATGTTTACAACATCGAAAATATCTGTGATTATCTGAATGTTTAGTTCAGGAGATTTTTCCAAAGATGAATGGATAATACTAAATGTCCGCCATGTAGGAAGTTTTCTAATTTGAAGTGCTCAATTGATGCCTTTTTATACGCCCGTTTGAAAAACAGGTCTTATTATGGGACCATACATGGTGGGCGGACGGGCAGGCAATGTAGACAATGGTATCCACTCTCTAATTCAAACATTTTTATTCCGATTCTCACCAAACTTGATGGAAATGTTTATGGCCATGAGATCTCTGTCAAATTCGATAACCTGCCAAATCGGCCCAGGCACTTCTGAGTTATGGCCCTTGACACTTTTAAAAATGAATTTTGATGGGCATATTTTGTGACCTGGCACTCTTGTTTTCAATGCATAATTATGCTTAATACTTATAGATACTTAATAGATCTCTAGTGTCACACAATAAATGTATATCTAAAAGTCTGTAAACGTCTAAATATAGCTGTTGTAAATAGTCCAGTATCGCAGTGGATTTTGGAATTATCTGGGTATCGTTTTAGCTTATTTTAGCAGTTGTGAGTCCATGTGTGTATATGAGTCCTTGGATTGATGTATTATTTCAAGATGAATGTCTGTCCATCTGTTAAGTTACTTATTAGTCTATTTGTGGTTATTCTGATTTCTCTATGAAAGTTTGAACAATAAATTTTAAACCTTATTGAATTATATTCACGTTTTCAGTTTATATTAATTATGTCCCCTTTTGAAGAAAATGGGTTTTATTGCTTTGCATGTGTTGGTTGGTTAATCCGTAACAAGATTTGTCCAACAAATAACTAGAGAACAATTTGGCCTTCAGATGGTCATCAGTAGGGGTGGGCCAATGCATCGAAATATCGATGCATTGCGATCCCAAGTGTCCCAATAGTATGGATTGATAATAAAAGTCTCGATCCAATACATAGTTCCCACAACTACAATATTTACCTCCCTTGTTTTGAATTGGCGGCCATCTTGATAGTCAAATTTCTTATGTGTTTAATATAAAAAAACAAAAAAGTGGTTATAAACAACTTAATTTACAAAATATAACTTAATCATGAAGTTGGAAAAACCATAATCATATCAGGTTTAAGAAAATTTAGTTGTCACATATGAAAATTTTAGATTTAGAATTATCAGAACAAAAATATAAATATCCTCTATCAATACTAGTCAAATTAGACTTTCAAGATGGCCGCCATGGGAGGTAAATATTGTAGATGTGGGAACTATGTATAAGTATCGCCGATAGTTAGCTCAACTCTGTGGTTGTTAAATCTTGGCAATAACTATTGCAGTAGTATCGCAATAGTTACCAGCAATAGCATCGCAATAGTACTTTCAGCAATATGAATAGTATTGCAATATCCAGAACTGGACCCAATAATCAGATCATGAGATGTAGATGACCCCTATTGAGTTCAATAGTTCAAGGTCTTACTATCCAGATGGACTTTAGAGGTTTCACTTTTTCCCCCTGTCAAAATGTTATTCAAATTTCATGAATTCATCATGAACTATTCATGAAGTATACAATAATAGTTCAAGAAAAATTCATGTTTTCATGAATTCATTCATAGGAGTCACAAGCACTTCTTGTTGAAATTTATAATTGGCAGTAGTTCTCTCCCTTACCTATTTGTCATGCCCACCAATAAACTGGTTCCCGTTGACTTGTGTTGGTGCACTGCAACATGGAACGGGAACCAGTTTAGCCCACCAAGTATTTTCAGACTGATCAAGAAATGCGTCACCGACGAATGCTCTCAGTAAGCTTTTTAGTTTAATCATATTAGAATTAAAGAAGAGTTAAGTCAGAATAATTAGGTGAAAATAAATTAAAGCCAATAACTCTAATAAATTAACAAATGAATAAAGGTCAGACGTATACTATGCACTACAGCACTTGGTACTGATAATTCTGTGAAAGTTGGATGAAAATTTCATAATAATTGCAGGATAAGTTGCGAGGACAAGAAAAGATGAATGGACGAACAGGCGGACTGTTGGGGGCGTACTAATAGCAGAACGTATTATAGGAACATACTTGTCGTCCTCTGAAGTATTTCACTGTTACATTATGTATTTATTTTATTATCAGCATACATCCGATTGCTAATGCGTAAACGTTTGTACAAATTGTGTTAATCAGCAAAGAACTACATATACAAGTCCTTGTTATAAGTTAGATCGTTCTATTTGCCTGACAGCGATTGGGTTAAAATATAATTTAAAATGTGACATTTAACATTACAACGGCGTTCATGATTTTGCCCCATTCATTTTAAACTGTCTCAGCCTTTTATAATGTGTGTAAAACACAGATCTCCTATGCAGGTTTTCTGGTTTGTTACAGTCAATGCTCATACATTTATGGAACGACTACTTATGTTTGGTTGATTGAGTTATACTCCCCTAATCAACTGTCAGATCTAGAGTCATGTGAGGCGGACAGTTCACCTAACCATCGTTCCTGGGAAGAACCAGTACTAGACTCCCATCTTCTGTAAGCAACTGTCTACTTTCTCACATAAATAAACACAGTGGTCGGTAGCTGGGCACGAACCCAAGACCCGAGAGGGTATTATAAGTGATAACTACTGCACACCTGTTACATGAACAATTGAGTATTAAGCAATTAAGATCCAAATTGGTCTAAAATGAACTTTGGCAATGTTAAGTAAAATTTATGATTTGACCTCAAATATGTGTCAATGCCAAAAAGGTATTTAGCCATAAAACCATAAACAAAGCCTTTAAATATTATTCTGGACTTACTGTATTGTTTAAGAAATCTTTCGACACCTTTTGTAAACTAATTCCACCGCCATTATTTAAAGCCTATAATAGCTATTTCACATACTAGTAGGTGGTTTAGAAGGGCTAATACCTCGTTAAAATCTGGCTTCGTTACGACCAGGTTAATGCTGATAATTGAAGACATTTATAATCTGAAATACGACACAGTAAATTTATCGCAGCGTATTTTAATGGGCATACATCAATAGATTAAAGGACCTGTGAAATAAATGAACGCTGCCTGTGATACAATGTACGTAAAGTAAATATACCAACAAATGCCCTCCCCCCCCCCCCGTCCAATTTTAACCCCGATCAAAAGCTCGCCGACCTTAAGCTGACCCGTCAAAACTCGGACAAGTATTTATGGAAAGAGGGAGTATTTGAAATACAACTTCTTATTTCTTTTATCTTAAACATTCTTTACAATGGTGAAATATCTTACCACCGTGTCCACTGGCGTAGCATCCTATAGGCAATGTTGGCACGTGCCTAAACATTTTCTGACAAAAAAAAATAACAATACGAAAAACTCAATAAAAATAAATGGTTATGGGCTGACATAATTAGACCATCAGAGTACCAAGAGCTTAAACATGGTACAAGCAGAACTGCAAGAACTTCGTATTAAACTATTTTAGGCTATAACACACCGGAAAATGCTGAAGAATGCTTCTCCGGCAATCTACGGTGAAAATCTGAGCCCTTAGAAAGATGCCTACACATTATTATAAGGCAAGCTACGCACCTGACAGTCACAGACATAATTTATAAAAACATGAATACTATTGTAGACTTGACAGACACAAACAAAAAGTAGTCATAAATATGTAAATTTGATACCTTATAGATATTTATGTGTTCAGAATATATTTAAGTACATTAGACGCAGCTTCTCACTAAAATGAATACTTTTACAGCCTTATACATACTTAAACTTGAATAATATTCTTAAAAAATAAATAACACCAACAATTAGAGATAAATTACCCAATATAGTGCGTAGTGTTCGTGGACAAACATTCATTGTTCTTGTTCCTATTACCTGAATATCTAAGGGAAGCAACTCGAACTGACTTTTGAATCCAAAATAAATTTTCCCACGGTCCTCAGACACGTCTTTACATAATATCGTTTTTGTGATTATAATCAGCTTAATAAATGTTTGACTTTTAGATAGGGATATTAGTAAGGATGTTAAATTAATGATTTGAGACAGAAAAACAGGAAAATAAAGTCAGAATCACATTTTGTGGTTTTTAATAAGGGAGATAATTTGAACGTAGTGGTATGGTAATTTGGTGCAAAATTCTCCGTAATCTGATAATAATTTCTTCAATATTTCTTAAATTATTTGTCTTATAATGATATTAAATGTATATTTATATAGAATTATCATTAAATAGGCTATACAAACAGAAAAAATGTCGAATTTCAGAATTTATTTTTGAACAATATTATAAGCATTTGAGTGAAAGTTGTTCTCTTTTCATATTTTTTTCATGTTCTATTTATACAATGTTGTTATATCCCGACAAACGGACTTTGAGAGGGAGTATATTGGACGTACACAATTTCCATGCCCAGTGATTCACACATTCCGGGGTTATGTGCCCTTAAACTTAGCCGTAAGGAAAGATGCCCTGAACACCCTTGGATAGGTGCCTACGCATTATAATAGGGCAAGCTACGCCCTTGGTGTCTCAAAAAGCTGTAAATATTCAGTTTTCTCTAAAAGTATCAATCAAATATATCTTGCAGAAACATTATCAAGATCGAATAATTGAGATCATTATAATGTCATTCCCGTTTGCAATGTATAGTCACCTATACCTGAGCAGGCATTACTTTTTAATAACACGCTGTAATAACTCTATTCTACTCGAACATACTTTTAATCATGACATCATATTTTTTTTCTTTTTATATTTCTATAAAATCTTAGGTATGATAAAATAGATATCGTATCTCTGAGAGGGCGTTATTAAAACTGACAATTTTTATAACGCCTTCTCAGAAAATTTTAATGTGATATCTATATAATGCCAATTTGACTATAAAGGTAAGTCGTCCTTGACAATGACCCTGATGTCAAACCGGTTGATTTCTCAAACTGAGCTGCTTGGATTCCTTCTATCAATAGTTATACAAATTATAAAACAGAGACAATTCATTCCAAATATTTTTTCATACAGTTTCGAAGACGAGAGTAACCAGCTTCGTACATTTTTTCTTTTTTTCTTTCTGGATGCATCTATCATCTATTTATTCAAGTATTGATTTTTGGTTCCCCGGCGGTAAATGAGTGACTTGGCCCTTAAAACTAATATAATCACCCTATAGCTTTCCTTCCTGCCGTTCTGTATGGCGGTATCCTCCGGTTATTATAATGTGCTGTGACCTCTATATTGTGTTTAGTCTTGTGTGTTCAGTGGGTTAGATGGTTCAAGGGAGGGTACGATTTTTGTTTGTATTTTTAGGTTATCCGTTCTTATATACATGTTACATGCATATTCAAAATATTCTTAAAAATGAAACAAGAATTATACAACATATGAATCACCTGAGGATCTTAAAAAGGTTGGCAAATTGTAAACAAACAGCAGAAAAAAACACTACAGCCTATCAAGTTATCAGAAAAATAAACACTCACCATAAACAATACGATAAAAGGCGTCTTTTCCAAAAGATTACCAATTGGCATTAATTATCAATGTGCCATGACTTGAATTAAAGTTGGTAATCACCAGTTTGGCAGCTGCATATCGAGTTTCTTTTTTTGTTACTATAATCCTGCATAATCTAATGGCAAGTGGTGTATTTTTGACGTTATTCCAATTCGGTTTTGTGCTTGGCCAAATGCTTGCTTTAAAACGTACATTTTATTAATATGTACATTGTGTTACTCGGTCAGTCTCGGATTATCAGATTTGACACCAATCCCAATATGTTCCGTCTGACTGAAACAGCTTCGGAGACAAGGGGCATTACAAAGTAATGCTTTATTTGCCAAAATATGTACAGATTGCTCATTGTAGATTAAGGAGTTTTTAATGGGTGCACCAATGACTTAAACACTGTGTTTATTTACCACAACATATGCTTATACCTCCTGAAATGGGGAAACCATCTACAGGAACTCGCCGTGGATTTTTGAGCATTACAAGAATTGGTACCACTTTTCATCTAAGTAGTCGAATGCTGTCATGTTAAAAATGTACTGACGCCATATCAATAAAACTTTCAAAAATTGCAAAAAACTTCTCAGTTACTCACTTCTTGTGATATAGGGTAAGATCATATATTTTAATCGTCCTTTGAACATCTTAGGGTTCAATTGTGAATTAGAATGTTAAAAGGGCTGTTCGGATCATCGCAATTTGCGAATATATAGTGTACACACATACATTTTGTATACATGTATACAGTCAAGCCTGTGGTAGCAGCCACCTCTCAAATAAAACCACCTTGTGAATAAAGGTCATTCTTTAAAAAAAAACACCATTGCTTATTAAGTACAAAATAACCTAAAAAAAACAACTGTCGATGAAGGCCAAATTAGGTCTTTTATAAGGGTGACCTTTCTTCACGGGTTTGACTATACTCATTAATCAGTTTAATCCATTTCAGGCTCATTGTATCACCCTCATAATTTATTATGTGTATCATAAGTTTAATTCGTATACTTAGTACTGATATTTTGGCTCACCTACAAAGAAAGACTTATTAACCATATTAGATTACTTAGTATATGCTTAATTCTTATAAAGCCGTGTAACCTTTGGGGAAATGGAATAAGCATTATTCAGGTACACTATAAGTCATCCTATTCCACTTCATGGTACTTAGCCAATTATTTTCTTTGTGAAATAATATTCCATAATCGATTGCTTTGTCTACGATTGACCTTTTAAAATTAGAATTACCAATGACGACCGTACATATTATATTTAAAATAGAAGTATTATACCGGTTATTTGACAAAAGAAATAAGGGTTTAGGAGATCCGAAAAAAACTGTTTCTTTAACTCGTTTACCTCAGCATGTCTTTTGACCTGGGAGTTTTATAAGCATTATAGTAACTGATTAATATATAAACATAAGTTAGTCTATCAGAGTATCAATTATCCTTCCTGTTTTATTACTCCCTCCTGTGAAACCAAAGGACTTGCTGGTTCATAAGTCACATGCCTGGCATTCCTAGTTCAATGTCTTTAGATACACCGAATAAAGACAAGAACAGGATACAAAGAAACATTATCAGGTCTTGCTTGTTATTGTTGGAAGAAAATCTCGAATTAAAGGGAACTAATAATTAAAAAATCGTGCTTAGATTTTCTTTAGTCTCAAAACTTTTTGAACTTCAAAGTTGAGCGCTTAAATACATTTTGTGAAGTACATTGTAGTTTAAAAGAAAACTGTATTTCATGATGCAAAAGCTAGGGCCCAAGATGTTTGTGTGTGACTCTGTTTGTTCGGTGTGTCAACATTTTGTGGCCGACACTCCTCATACAAGACTGCTTGTATGTCGTTTGTTATTTTAATAGGAACTAAGACTTCATGTGGACTTAAGTTGCCATAAGCCTAAGAGCAAGAAGATTAAGAATCATTTGAATGTTTTGTTTTGAAAAGGAGTGCACTGTTCAGTCATGATAATATTAGTATTGTTGTTGGGGTCAAACATTGCGCTGAAGTAATTTTCCAATTGGCACGGTAATATAAAACAAGACTGTATTCTTATTCATCTTTTATATGTAACAATTAGTTAACAAAATATTCAAAAAATGAAACACACATGTATAAAATAGTGTCACATCCAATAACCAGTGAAAGAAAGCAATGCTAATGTCAGTAAACGGTCCATTCCATTCACGACAATACTGAGTGATACATAAATGTATGCCAAGTAAATATGTAATGAATGATGAATTTCACTTTCAGTTTTCCATATTATGTATGGTTATATATGCTCCATCTAACTACAAGTTCTTGGTCACTATTTCGACTGTTTATAATGCTTGAAATAAAATAACGCGTAACAAACGTATTGGTTGTAATCCAACCAGTTCTGTACCGGTATGATATAATTATAATTTGTGGCACCTTCTGGACTTCAAAATATGTTATTACATGAAAATAACACGCTTCTTAATCACAATTTATTGGTAAAATCTACATTTGAAATACAATCCATTGTATTATGTTCTGTATTGTCACCAACAGTCGCCCTGTGATTATTGTCCAATGCAATCCTCAACTACAGAAAGCGCATGGCTACGGTCAGCAACAACATCATGTATAACGACATGGTCAGGCCTGAAACATATTAATTTTCTTTAAGGAGTAGTTCATATGTATAGTTTTCTACGTATGGTCGAATAACCGCTCTTCGTGCTGTACATAATGAGTTTTCGTGGTATTTTTTTTGGAATGCACCGTTTTCATTTGTGTATGCACATTTATCTAAAATAGGCAAACAAATAAAAACGTCTAAAACTTTTCGTTAGCTTGCCGTTTTCGCAAACAATAAGTCACGATTTGAGTATTATGAAGCAATTTTGTCGTTTTTTTAAATACCTTGATGCTTCGAAAATACCACGAACATTATTGATGCCATCCTACATTTTCATGTTTGACAATTGTGCGTGGACCGTGGCTTTAAATATATGAATACATTCAAAATCAACATTGACGAAATAAATCATGAGTCCCAGAAAATTTCAACAATAATGTTAGCATACTTTATGAACCGCTGACGTGCAACATCACATATACCACAAATACTTGCTTTGCAATAAAAGTCGTATTCAGACAATAAATCCCTTAAATACACAATTTATTGACGCCAAAAGGGGTTGTATTTTCACTTTTAAAATACGCTATCTTTGCTAATATATTTCCTGGAGCCTGGCTTGTTGATTTAATAAATTAATAAAGTGTTTGTACCTGGTGCAGCATTTTCACATATTTGGTTACAAGCATCGCCAGCCCATGGAATTAATTCATCACTGCCGTCGTCACATTCATTATAACAATCGCAGACAAAAATGTCTTGAATGCACGTGACCCCACCTGACTGGCACGTGAAATATCCACTTGGACAACGCTGAAACAATACAAAACACAACAATTCTTATTTTTTGATCTACCAATTGTATACGTTGTCGGAGTTGATATAGAAAAGGTTGAAGCAGTCAGGAGTAATCTGTGAAATATTCAGCGTAGTATTTTGATTGTAATCAAAATGCATTATTTGTGTTAAAGAGCCTAACTGTAGGGACTTAATCTTGCTACTACTATTAATGGTTCTTTCTTGAAGCTTGTTGTTACTAATACAAAGACTAAATGAAGCAGGTCGTAGACTATTTGTTAAAAGTCAAATATAAAAGCTAACTATTAAATCAAGATGGTGATAATGAAAATTCTTTCTGGAGAAAAATACTTTCTGACAGGTTACATAAAAAACAATATACATACACACAATGTAACATCGACACCTAGACCACGCCCTAGACCAAATAGGGAGTAGTAGAATAAAAAGTCGATGAATTTTGTCTAAGTGACGTTTAATTAACACTACTTACACTAACGTAACTGCCTCCTCGTGCATCATTATTGTCACAGTCTTGGTCATTACACGATGACACAACGATTTGGTCCCCGCTACACTCTGCGCCTCCATTACTGGGTGCTGGGTTGTCACATGCGCGGTACTTTGAGTTTGTTCCATCACCGCAAGTCTTTGAACAAGAGGTAACGGAAGACCATGCACCCCAGTTGCCATCAACAGACGCTGCATGAAACAAGGCAACATATTTTTAATTACGCTATGCAACTCTCTGAACAATAGGTAACAAAGGACTATGCACCCCAGTTGCCATTAATAGTCTGCATCAAATGAGGAAGTACCTTTTTACTAAAATTACCCCATGCATCGTATATTGTGTTTGTTTGGTTGACTCGATTGCAACGAACAGTTTACCAATCAAGGGTGTTTGGCTCACCTATCAGTGTTTGTATTACCTCTCACTCGAAAAGTAAAGCCTACTTCCCTATAATTATATTGACTGGAAATTTATAATCACGGTTGCAGTCTTAAATGTAATGTTTCTCATTATGTAGGTTTCCAATCTATGACTTCTCGGAATACGGTGTTGAGCTTTAATGACTGTTTTTCAATCGAGCATTGTATCTTTAGTACACATACCAACTTTAAGTAACATTAGCTTGGTTATTTGAATGTATGTAAAGTTCAAAATAACATTTTGATCCGACCTAACGCTCTAACAAACTTTACGAATAACTAAATGTATTTTGTAGTTTAGCACGATTGAACGCCATGCCGCTCAGTAAGCATGTACTCGTTACACTAAGTAGTTTAATTAGGGACACAAGTGACTAAAGCCAATAACTAAATGAATTGTGTTATTTTAGCGTGATTAATCGCCATGCCGCTCAGCAAGCATGTCATCATAATAATTTACTTACGGGCACAGGTCACTAAAGCAGTACAAGTTCTGGACACATAAGAATCTCCTGGACATGGAAGGCCACCATAATCGGGCCATGGGTCATCACAGCCCCTGTATCTTTTTTGTATTCCAGTACCACAAGTAGTGCTGCAGCTCTGCCATTGTCCCCATGAACTCCATGCTCCATCAATTGGTTGTCCGATTTCTGTTAAATTGAAGAATTATATTATGTAAAAAAGAAGTCTAACTTCAGCAAAACTTAAATTGTTTATTTAATTTATTTAAACCTCAACGTTTCGGCCATATTGGCCTTCATCAGGATTAATAAATATTAATATAAAAACAATAAACAGGAAATGTTTAATTCAAGAGTAACGTTTCAATGCTTGTTATTAAACAAGATAGAATGTCTACCCAATATGTAAGTTACTTTAACAAACAGAACATACACATTACGTATCATTAGGTGTCTTTTTTTTCAGAAAAGTTCCATATTAATACCTGCAGCTTCTAACAGTTCATTTTAAAATCGAATTATGTAATAAACGCTTATTCTCAAGCAATGTTACTTATCACATTATATGTGAAACTATTTTGACATTTAGACTGTCAGGATCTTATTACAATTACCTAAGTCGAATAAATAAATACTTGGCTTCCGTTTAACATTCGAAGGTAGGCAGAACTTAACAATTTATATTTATTTAGCATCTGAAGTAACTGTTGTAACTGCTGTCAAATGATGGAGTACTCGATAAGACAAATAAGTTTTGGTAAATGTAATTCAATTAGTAACCGCAATAGACCCAAATGTAATGAAAATATCGAAAAAAATTAATTGAGACCCAAGAAAGGTATATAATCGACAGAAAAAAGGTTTCGTCGGATAATGCGGGAACCAGGAACTGTTTCTTTACGCCTTAGTTCTAGGCAGATAACTTTACAGCTTACCATATTCACAATTCTTTCCTGTGTAGTTGGAATAACATGAGCACGAATAGGCATTAGGCAGATTGTTGCACGTGCCCTGGATACAAGGACTGCTATCACATTCATTAATGTCTGAAAATATGTTTAATAATCAATAATTCACAAAATATCTTCATCCGAATAGGCTTTGTTCCATGTATACTGTCATATTTATAGTTAGAATATATAATAACAAAATACTCTTTGACATCTGAATCAATTACAGGATGCTGGTCCTTACGTAGTGCATTATGCTTCATTTTTAAGATGTTGCTACCAACTGAGCTAATAATATTATAGCTAATAGATTTATACAACAACTATATAATTATAATACTGCTGCTACAATGAAGAAGGTGAGAGAGGGCGTAAAGCCTGGTTGGATCCGAGAAGCAAGCAATTTAAACAGAAATGCATTCTTACCAATATCACAATCTTTGCCCTCCCAGCCAGCGGTACAATTACAGTAATAATCATCTAGTAGATTATCACAAGTGGCATTGTTGGTGCATGGGTTCGACAAACATTCGTCGATGTCTAATAAATAAACAACAATAACAAATTAAAAGATTAATCAACTAATTCATAAACTGCATTTGGGCGATACATTGCATAATTTTTGTGATGTTAATTGCATTTTATAAAGAAAAAAAAACATTGATGCATTGCAATACAATCTCTAGTGTTTACACTTATATTGTCAGGCGTAGTTTCATTTATAGCTTCGTTAAAAAGGTTCAAACCAAAGCCCTCTAAAATATCACTGTAGTTTCTTTAATATATATATATTCTTCAAACCAAAATAAAGTTCTACTTTGATATCTTTTAACATGTGTGAACATTTTGGCTCCTTGTTTTAAATCACCTCGGACTTTGTTCTATGAGTCATTTTTTTTAAATGTCCTTCCTCTGTAACTTTTGCTTTTTCTTTGATTGTTTTTAATTGATTGATTAGTTTTTTTCTAAGCAGTTTCTCTAGATTTCGACAAACCTTCATCACAATGAGTACCAGTCCAGCCACCATCACAATCACAGGAATATACACCCGGTCCATTAATACAAGCACCATTGATACACGGGGAAGCAAGACATTCATTGATATCTGAAATAAATCGAAGCATCTTGATCAGGTAACAAATCAGCCTTTAAATCAATCAACTATATGTACAGTCAAACATGTGTTCACGGTCGTCTCTGAATAAAGGCCATTATATGTATAAAGGCCATCCTTTTTAGAGAAAGTCATTGGTTATTTAGAAAAAATGGCCTCGGAGTAAAGGCCACATTATGCCTTTCCCAAAGATGGCATTTATTTAAAGTTTCGACTGTACATGCATTTATAGATTACTAATGTGATGAAGTTTTACTATACTAGTACATCACCTTTTGGAATTAAAAAAATTAAGTTAAGAACTTTTGGGACATTTCATGTAGTTATAACAACGTAATGGCTTTTGTTGTCTCGATAATGTGTTTTTATCCTGATGCGGGCTGTACGTGTCACTTAAAAGATATAAAGATAATAGAACATCACTTTACTTTACTAAGTTCTATTTACTAATATGCTTTCGATCATTTGTACATAGAAACAATACCATGATCTTATCTAATTATTTTTGAATACCCTGATGAAATATCAATCTAAAATGCCTTCTTACCAACGTCACAATCCTTGCTTTGCCATCCAGTTGCACATGTGCATGTATAATCTCCTTGTGTGTTAGAGCAGTTTGCTCCATTCTGACAAGGTGGTGAGGCACTTGTACATTCATTTATATCTGAAATACATTTGGTATTATCATTTACACAAGACTGTCTTTGCGCTTTCGTGGTCAAATTTCCGCATATTTCTATAAAATATATGTTCCCATGATCATAATACAACTGTACTAATTAAGATGAATTAAGTAAGTTATTTTTCGCAATCTATGAACACTGGTTATTACATGTACATGTAAAATGTACTTATAAACTTTGTACGGTTTACATAAACAAATAAGTAAAACTTATAATCAAACTTAATTCAATGGATGCAAGCCTTTTGACGTCTTAAGTTTACATTTCTGTTTGTCCTTCGACGACAAATCGGGCATAGTACAAATGTACGAGTATTTACTTTAATACAATACTGAATTACTATAAAAGTAAAAGCAATATGAACTGTCAAAGTAGTACTATTTAGGGAAATTACAGTTACTGAGTTTAATTCAATGGAAGAACATAAAGATGTTTAGATTTACCTATGTCACAGTTTGTTCCATTCCAGCCAGTAGCACAGAAACAAGAGTAGCCACCTACAGAATTGGTACATGTAGCACCGTTCTGACATGGTGGTGAAGCAATAGTACACTCGTTAACATCTGAAAAGTAAATAAAGCAATTGTATTCTACTTCAAATAGTTTCTAACCACATCTTATACTACTGATCAAAGTTATTCTACCAAATGTAGTTCATATATTAAATACATTCTATGGAATTTTAACATTTGTGTTTTACCTTGGTCGCAATCCTTGCCTTGCCAAGCCGAGTCACATGTACATGTATAATCTCCTTGTGAGTTAGTACAGCTAGCTCCATTCTGGCAAGGTGGTGAGGCACTTGTACATTCATTGATATCTGAAATTATAGTGACACAATTATTTACCAACCTTTGTTCAGTCTATTATAATTTCAATATGCATTTTTTGTAAGAAATATCAATTTGAATTAACTGTAGCTTGAGAATAGAGGTAACTAACTTCTGGTATTTCGCTCTAATATACTAGGCCTGGACAGGTATCAAGTATGTTGTAAAAAAACGGAAAATCGAACAGTTAAAGAAAAATAAAATCAAATTTTGAAAAATACGTATAGTTATATAACATAAGTCATGCAGTTTATGTCTTCCATCAGTTCATCGCAGAAAAATGAGTATGATGAAGGTACTGAGGTACTTTCAAGGATTATAAAATAATGGTACTGTTAAACTTAGCCAGCTATCTTAACTGAAGTTCGATAAAGATGTATATATTTACCGATGTCACAGTTTGTTCCATTCCAGCCTGTAGCGCACTGACAAGAGTAGCCACCTACAGAATTGGTGCAAGTAGCACCGTTCTGACATGGTGGTGAAACACTGGTACACTCGTTAACATCTGAAAACAAGATTGCAATGAAATGGCTTAATCATTGGTTAGTTTAACAAAAACACTGTCAAACCATATAAATCATTTCAGAAAAAAAAATAATCGGGTATCAGCACATTGCTTTTTTATATATTTTTTTCAATTAATCATTAATTAAGAGCCTTAGCAAAATCAAGTGACCCGTTGGGCACAGTCAATTTTGACCTCATAGCCGTAATTTGGTTAACTACTCAATGATACATACCAAATACCTCTAATCCTTGTAGCTTTAGAGATTTTTGAATATTTTCCTTTATAAACATACTAATAGCAAGTGCTCCTGGGGCGGGGCCAATTTAGATCCCTACGCCATAATTTGAACAAACTTGATAGAGGTTCTCTACACTATGATACCTTTCTTATAACAAATCTCTAGGCACCTTTGGAGTGATTTCATTGCTTTCCTATTTAGTCTTGTAAGTAAAACCAAGTGACATCCGGGCGGGTCAATATTGATTCAGAGACTATGATTTGAACATTGTTGGTAGTCTACGAGAAAATGCTACACCCCAAATTTATAAACTATAGCTTTATACCTTTTTCTATTGATTGATGGTCAGCAAATGCTGATACAATGTACACCCTTGCAAAAACTATGGATCAATAACTGGATATGATATTGAACATATATGTTGCTTTGTATTAATGTTTTAACATCATTAACATCTATATAATTTATTGTTAATAAATGTTTGCTTCTTCAGTTGGTCAAAGATGAAAAGTAATAAACATATTAAAAATTATCAAAAACATCATGAAAATCATTCCAATGATATCGTTATTCAAATGCATGGATGTCTGTTGTCTCAGTCAGGTATAGATGTACTTTCCCACATCATCATCACCCTTACTAAAACGCTATTATCATCATAATGCACTTTATGAAGATATTATCAATGTAATCTAGCTTCAACTTGACGCAATTTGTCTTTTAAATCTGTTTCTATCTCTGAGACAAATAGGCTTTAATTAGTTGAACTACTGAAGAAGCAAATCTGGCTATAAATGTCTTCCAACATGACTTGCAATTGTCTATATATGGCATGTGAGTAGCCCAACATTGTTACATGTAATCTTATAATCACACTATCTTCACTATGTGAGCAACTACCTGACAGCATGTAATTTAATCACAATAAACTAAATCTCAGGTGTCTCAGTAAGGAGACTCCTTGACAACATGGTAATTAAGCACCACCATCACAATATATGATCATCTTAGCTCAGGACCTAGCCTGGAAAAGGGGACCACCTAAGGACCATTCTTTTGTGATTTGGTTGCCATTTGCTCAATGATTTAAGAGTGAATAGTGTTTAAAGAAAAGTTTGAAGCCACTTAGCGAAGCACGACGGACACAGGGAGATCACCAAGAGTTGTGGGCTAAAAATGAATAAATTCAAGGTATCGCTAACGCAGCAGTTTAATTGCAGTTATGATTTAATTCGTGTTACTAAAAAAATGAGGTGAGCAAAGGAACAAAATATTCGATTTTTACCTTGGTCACAATCCTTGCCTTGCCAAGCCGAGTCACATGTACATGTATAATCTCCCTGTGAATTAGAACAGCTAGCTCCATTTGCACAAGGTGGTGAGGCACTTGTACATTCATTGATATCTGAAATTAATTTATTTTGATTACTCACTTTAATTTAATTCTGGTGGTCACAATTCACTGGCATACGTATTATGTATCGAAACCTTTGAGACACAGACAATTTAGAAGTTTAAGACAAAACTAATATTCAAACTTTGATAAATACAGTCATTTAAGACACTGGTACTTGCTTTTGAAGATCATGTCCTATGACCCTTTAATACAAAATATTATAGCGAGGGTATAAAGAGAGTTTAATAATATCAGGACGTTGGGAAACTGTTTATATATAGATATATGTTTGACAAATAAAGTTTTTTATATAGATTTACCGATGTCACAGTTTGTTCCATTCCAGCCTGTAGCGCACTGACAAGAGTAGCTACCTGCAGAATTACTACATGTAGCACCGTTCTGACATGGTGGTGAAGCACTGGAACACTCGTTAACATCTGAAAACAAGATTGCCACGAGAGGGCTTAGTCATTAAATAGTATAGCACAACACTGCCAAACCATGTTAATTATTTAAGAACAAATATTGGGGTAGATAATTTATGAACACATTGCTTTTTTAGGAAGATTTTTTCAATCAAATATTCAAGAGCCTTAGCAAATGTCAAGTGGCCCCTTTGGCGGTACAATTTTGACCTCGTAGCCGTAATTTGAAAAAAAAATGGTCAAGGTTTACCACTCAATGATACATACCAAATATCTCTAAGCCTTGCAGTTTTTGAGAAGAAGATTTTGGAATACTAAAATTATTTTCTTTCATGAGCCTACTAAAAACAAGTGCACCTTGGACGATGCCAATTATGAACCAAGCGACACGCGACGGACGCAGGGAGATCACAAGAGCTCACCATGACAACAATGTACCGTTGTGAGCTAAAAATAAATAAATTCACTGTCTCGTTAGGGCATCAGTTATGGTTTAATTATGTTTTACCTTAACAAATTGAGGTTAGCAAAGGAATGAAATATTCGAGGTATACCTTGGTCACAATCCTTGCCTTGCCAAGCCGAGTCACATGTACACGTATAATCTCCCTGTGAATTAGAACAGCTAGCTCCATTTGCACAAGGTGGGGAGGCGATTGTACACTCGTTGATATCTAAAAGAGGAAACATACAAATGTTTAATGAATAATGACACAAACGTTTATATATTTATTCATTGCTAGATGTTTTAACTATGAAAGAAGCTATGGATTCCATATAAAAGAACCAGAAACCAATACACATTTTAATCAAATTTTCGCATATTAATTTTGTTGTAAACTTCATTGAAATGAATCGTACTAGAAGTTATATAGTTTTGTTTCTTAAACATGAGAACAGCAAATGCAGTAAGATACATGTGGCTGACGATATAGTAAACGAAAGCGCCATAACTGTAAACCAAATTGCTTTGGATATGGACTAAGACCTGTCCAATGTATACAAGATGCAATAGAGCTTAGGTAAATTATAAACTGCGATTGCTGAAAATTACTTAACAATGTAGCAGCTACTCTATTCCACACATATCACGAGGAAATAAAACTTGAAATTCGCTGAATAAAGGCCATATTTGCTTGAAAGTCAAATGGAATACACTCCCTTAGATGGTGTACTAGTATTTTAACTGGTTTGAATGTGTCTATTAATACATTATTTATTCGTACTAAGATTTTTTCTAATCAATTCAGCATACCCGAACTTTTGTTTTACATATTTACCTCCGTCACAAGTTTTTCCAGTCCATCCGGTTTGACAGTTACATGTATAATCAGTAGAGCCATCTGTACAACTGTCAGCGTTTACACACGGGTTACTAGCACAATCTGCAACAGATGAAATAGATTTCGAGTCACTCTTTGATATGCAGAAATGATGCTTCGGTACAGATTGTTTGGAAACAATCGGTTTATATGATCCGTATCCGTTTTATCAAATACCCCTCGGGTGATGGCATGACTTAACTTATCAATGTTCTGTTACTGATCTTGTAAATGGTACAAATAACGTTTAAAGAAAAACAACAACAACAACAGACAGATACGTATCAACTCAGGTTTCTCGTACTTAACTACTTTATCTCTCAGATACATACCCGGACATATTGAGCCTGTGTAACAAGATTGTGTGTCAGATAAAGCTCCGTCACAAGCTTTACCACCATTGGCTGGTGCTGGGTCACATGATCGCGTTCTTTGTGCTGAGCCGGCTCCACAAGTCACGGAACAAGAACCCCACGCAGACCACTGAGTTAGTTCGCCATCAACTGTAAATTTGATAAAAAAACTTATTATTGACCATACATCAGTATCTAAACGTATCTTAAGTAAATGGTAACCCGGCAAGTATACAGTTTCTGGTGGCTACGAATTAATTATGTCGCTGTGTAAATATAATTCGTCTTATTCAATGCTGCATATAAAACCACTTGAAAGAATTGCCAATGCCAATATTTCAGATTAAACCAATTCACGCTACCACAACTTTTAGGTATTTCTAATGTGAGGTCGTTGTCTTTATTTAAAGTTTACAAAGTTTAAATATGTCAACTACATAATCTTCGCATAATTCTTTCCGCATTATATAATGATTTTGAAAGGATTATAAGGTTGTCAAAGATCATCCCAGATACTGCCTACCTACCGAACTTTGCCTCACTTTCTTAATGGGATCAGTAAACCATTGACTGGATATTTAATCGCTTTTGATGAATTACTGTTTCGTATTCTATTATTTGTTAATCTGTTATAATCACGATTAAATCATTTACATTCAATTAAAAAATAAACACGAGTTTCAGAATGTAAATCTAATTAAGTTTAATAAGGTAAAATATAATACTTTAAAAACTCAGTACAAGTTGTGAGAACTTTAGAGGTTGTCAAATTATAGTGACCGATTAGAACTATTAGTGGATTAAGAATTATTAATAATTGTTAATCAAAACTTATTGTGATATAATAATTACCATGACATGTAACCTTACAAGATATGAAATTATGGCTTTCACTCTATTATCAATATCAAGATAATTTACTGTATATTACATAATTGTTCAGAGGAAACTCTTTATATCGAAACTGTTTGATATAAACCGACTTTGATTATGTGATAGAAATGCTTGTTGAAGGTAAAGGGGCAAACACTTCTTTTGTTTGTCGGCGCCTTTGCTAGTTCTTTATATATGGCCACTTTATAAATGGCAACTGTATACTTTTAGATGAAAATCTGTTCGTGAATAAATATACTTCGATATATGAAAACATATCGAGTTAAACGAATTCGAAATTTGCGTTGGATACAACAAATTGTGACTGCATACTAGTATTGTTCATATCTAATGTTATTAATTTAATCCTATTGAATGCGTCTAGCAATAAGCCTTTTTTAATTAATGGAATAAATCAAACATGGCTGGTTACCTGCACAACTCGCTGAAATTTGACAATTTGTATTCTCTATTGCATCTCCATCACACTGGTTCCCGTCATACTGTGGCGCTGGATTGTCACATGTTCTTTCACGTGGACGAAGACCGGTACAGTAACATAAGCTGGACCATGCTCCCCACGTGCTCCAACCTCCATGAACTGAAATTCATCATTGAAAGATCAAGAATACAGCATAAATGAAATAATTGTTCATATATTTATTTCATTCATACAATTAGTAAAAAGTAAAACAACTAAGTTTCCAAATCAATTCACGATGGAACAATAGGGTAAAAGCGTTACCCATAGGGCAAAAGCGCTGTGTACATAGCGGTTTGCAAATAAATAAATTACAAGTTGAAAGCGTTATATGACATAACTATGTGATTATGCTACTATCAGCAGATAATCTCTTATATTTCAATGCGTAAATGGTCATGTACTATTTTTTTGTCTTGTAAATAGTGTATGTACATGAATGAGACTTAAAAAATACATAAATAACTATAATTAACTAATTAAAATCCAACGAAAGGCTTGACTAATTACTGAATATTCTTTACGCAAGGAAATGCAAAAACAGAGAAATAAGTTATTATTTTTATTGGAGATTGATATAAACTATTATAATGAAACGCTCAGAATCCAGAGATGCTTATGTATGAGAAAAAAATATGAAAAAGGAATAACAGGAAATTTGAACTTAATATAAAACTAGCAGTGTTTTAAGGAATTGTCGAAATGTACTGGAAAATGATATTTCGGCAAAATAATTTATCAAATTACGACAGAAAAATAGTCTTGCATGCTGTTTACATGTTCCTCACCTGGTGCTGGCATAGCACAATCCTCGTCCATTGTTCCATCACCATCGTCATCTGAATTGTTTAAAAATATTTGATGATTCAACAAGAACAACATCAATACAGATAAGATAGTGAGTCCTATCATATAAAATTATATTCACCTTCCTCAAACTCTCACTATACGTGGTTAAGTAACTTGAGAACGGCCTAAAAGCTCAAATATCATATTTTATATTTTCTTTTTCTATATTATGATAAACCCATGGTGACACTAAGTATACATTATTCTGTAAGCTTTTTTGCTGAAAATATAAACGGCTGTACCCTTTGAACCAAGAAAACACAACATTGAAGCTGACATTGAGATATGAGCTCAAAGATTGTTTTTTAAATTCGAGGTCAGTCTCAAAACTCATACAAACATAATCTTAATGGAGGATAAAACACAGTCTGAAGGAAAACCGCATATTCAAATTGCACCAGGAATTTTTTTAAGAGACTTCATATTTTAGACATAGTTAAAGTCAGTCGAAATTTTTCTGTTCATGTTTAATCATATTTTCACGAAGATTCCCCCGAACTGTCGAAAATAGCCTTTCCGAATAATAAAACTCATTTTGTCAATCGTTCATAATTGCTGTTGAATTAAGCATTACTACATTGTTTCATTACCTCCAAATCCATAGACTTCGACTTCACATAGTTGTAAGAATTCAGTTATACCAATAAGGGTTACTCTCACGTATCTTGCAGAAACGTTACTGAGGTCCATGGAAACGGAATCACCGACTACACCATCGTAATAAGCTGCCCTTGACAGTGCTCCTGATGAAACGCCTGTTGATATCTCCACCTGTCGCAGTCTAGTAGCTGTAATGACATTTATCAGCAATAGAGTGTACTACATGTATTGAATAACGAAATGTCAATTGGTGTAAACAATAAATTTAAGCACGTCAATTGTTTGTGCATCATTGGTTGCAAAGCAACAACAGCCGTCCCCGTCTAAAATACATTTGTACATTAAATCAATTAAAAAGCTGATGTGATATAGTTTATAATAATAACTTACTGCAACAGTCCAAACGATCGTAGATATCAACTTGTGTAAGTGTATACAAGCTTTCCAAATCTACCTGCCACCATGGTTCATATTCTTGTGTTGTAATTGAGCAATAATAATTGTACACGTTTCCGTCAGTGTTTCCATCAACTGCTTTTTCCGCATCCCATCCTGCTACGTTGTTATAAAGAGACGAATGTGTGGCTGGCTTTCCTTTGGCAACATTGGTAACTGAAAGTAAATTCAAGCTGCTCAAGTATTTTTACTTCATTTGTACCATAAGATTTTTAAGGAACAATTTGAAAAATATAAGTACATAATAATTCTTTAGTGGTACCTGTTTAATTAATAAATATGATTTAGCATTTCTTAAAAAAATCACATACAGTTGAAAAACTCCCGAGAAAAATATTTAATGCAATCATGCACAATAGACCACACGTTGAGAAAGAATTACATTTAGACCGGTGTGGAACATTAAGAACCTTACAATAACAGAGGTAGAAGTGCAGTTCATATTCTAATGCATGTTACGTTGTATTCACAAACGCAAAGCTATATAATAAACATATCAAGGAAACAAAATATCCTAGGTCAGTTTATTTAAACAGGAGTTTTGGACCAACACTTAAAGATCTTGCCAGTTTTATATTCCTGAAGCTGCCAACCGAAGCTGTTCTTCTAGACGTGTGATTAATATTTACTTATTATCGAATACCTTCAGAGTTTGTAATAATGCATATATTTGATAAGAGTGTTTACGTACCCACTTCACAAAGTTCCTCATCGATACGACCATCGCAATCATTATCAATGCCGTCACCTAACACGCTGGTTGTTGGTGTGCATGGCTGAAAAATCATATACTGGGTTATCACTTGAAGATATTATATTCATTTCTGAGATAAACATTTATACAGATACAGTTGAAGTCTTTAGCATCCTAACTAAATATACAGCATACTTACTGATTGTATCGTGCTCATTATTTGTACTTACGTCGTTAATGGGAGCAAGTCGAAGTCCAGTTGGCATACCATAAGATTCAGCATAAGCTCGGCCGAAAATGGAGCCGCCGAAGACCGAGTTTCTTTTCGTATGACGAATAGTATGTGTGCCTTCAGGAATCTACAATTAAATCGAAGGGTTAATACATGTTACCTTATATGCCAGGATGATTTCATGTCTGTAGAAAACCAAAACTAGTTCATTAATTCATTACTCATAATACGTCATTTCCAAAACTAGTCTTTAACTCAAAATGTTAGTACAAATCTAAATCATTACATAACAACCAGGCTGATATTAAGCATTACCTAGCTATAGCTGAATGATTGCATACATATATTAATATGTTAAGAAGAACTTGTACTTCGCTAAAAGCTTGGATATTTTTTGCAACATTTCTGAACACATTTGTTATCCTTCCTCAGTGAATTGAAAATCCCAAAACCACTTAAAATTAATATCAATTCGGGATATGACGTTGGAAGAAGTGCGTACTTAGACTCGAAACCGAATGATCTTTATTCTTTAAATAAATATACTAGGGATCTACCTTTTTCTTTTCGATTTACATGTATGGACGATTAACTTTACACAATAAAACAGTTCTTTGTTAATCGGACAGATTTCTCTAACATATTATGATGTATCATGAAATGGCATAAACACTTCGGAAGTTTTAGTAGATATTCAAGGTACTGTATACGTCTTAATATTGGCGCCCGTTTTATTTTGGCGATATTGGCGGTCAGCATCGGAACCGCCAAATCTAGACCGCGCCAATACAAAACCACGACAATAATGAACACAATTGTACATACATTTATATATCCGCCGACATAATCAGTATTTGGAATATCCTTGTAGACTGGCGAGGACAGTGGCTGGTCATTGAATCGTAAACCATCAATTTCAGCCTTTTCTATCACAAACATGAAATAATTGATATAGGAGCCAGCATGATACTTTGGTGTAGAAAACGTACAATCAGCGGCAAACTGTTCAAAAGGCTGAATGGTAATGAGTGCGGGATCGGCTGGTTCACTGAAAACAAGACATAGGATAATTTTTAAGATCAGTCTTAGACTATTGGAGTTCATGAGATCTTTCAGTACTTACCATCAAAGTTGGCAGTAGATCACATCATCAAAACCTATGTTAGTCTTATTTTGAATTGTTGAAACAAAACTCATTTTGTCAAATGTTTCAGTGCATATAATTGGTACACAAGTACATACGTTTTCGTTCGTCTTGTTTAAAATGAGTTCCAAGCAAATTGACTTATTTAATGTGTTCGCTGTTACTGGTAATATATTATGTTTGATGCTGATTGGACTAATAAATTTTCAAGATACAAAAGGCATGCCATCACATTTACCTTGAAACCAACATACTGACTACAAACAGTATAACCATAATTGGCTTTGTGGCTAGCACGTGACACACAACGTCAGAAGGTGTGATATACTGAGCATGCGTTCCAGAGTCCACAGTTAAAGTCACACTAAAATACAAAAAAACATATTTTTAAACAATTCACAAATAGGTAGATAATCAACTGTGATATCATGAGCAACTTGTACTCGCTGTTCTTTACTATGAGAATAAGATTTTGAGTACAATATGTGAGTTAATCTTTTCTTCCTGTTCTGTGTCAATAATACTAAAGGTAAACCCTTTATGTATAAGAACATATGACTGTTTTGACACCAACCGTTTTGTTTGCTTCATAGTGTTGTCATGAGATTATCAGAAGTACGATATAATCAAGTTGTACATACTGTGAAATTGATCGAAAATGATGGAAAACCTGCTTACCCTGTACCATCAGTACATTCCAGTCTTATAGACGTACCATCTTCTGACCCAACAAATTTAATCTCATCTCCAGTTGTTCTATCAGGTGTTGCCACGATACCAAATTCTTTTCCCCAAGTATTAACTGGCATCATTTGATCAACAAGAGTGTCACGTGTTCCACCACTGCCATCATAGGAGTGAGGATTGATGTTTGTTCTTTGATTACCAGACATTAAAGCAAACCTTTTGTCTGCGGTGATATGTGTACCTGTCAAGTCGCCGTATGTCTGGGCCTGCAAGTCAAAGTTCAGTTGTAATACAAGCTTAAGATATTAAGGTATTTTTAAACAATTTTCGTTCCATATTGCGGAAGAATTGCGTGATTTTCTTTGTACAGTTACATGTTCAGAAAGTCTTAAAACGATGAGAAATTAAGCTAAATTAAACAGTTAAATTAAATTTTCGATCTTTACTACAACAATAAGGGGCTGTCGTACGTAAAGAGTAAAGCGTCACTTTTTTATCAACGATTGATCGAAAGCAAGCAATTGCAAATCATTCGAGATATACATGTGGATAAAAGGGCTTCCTGGAAAGAAGCACTTTCAATCAATCACACGTGCACAAAATACCATTTATCTTAAACCCAATAACACAAACCATTATCACAGAAGCATGCATAAGTTTGGAGACAAAGCACTCCCCGTGAACGGTTGGCAGACGAAGAGACAAAGAAAATCTGTTTGGTGCATGCAATGATCATGGTGCGATTGAAACAATTGCTAAATACTAAAACAGTCAATTGTTTCAAAAGATAGTAGTGGTAAATTGAAATTGGTAAAGACAAATGATAAGAAAATATGTTTGGACAAGGCAATCACAATGCCAATAAGTCATAAAGAATTACATGATAAGTATCGAATCTGTTGAGTGTGATTGTCTGTGTTGCTCCGCGTCCGTAAGTACTTCCATCATATGATACACTGACACCACTGTTGTCGGCGTATGTTATTGTAACTTGTGTTTTATCTTCGGTACCTAAGGAATAAAATGAATAAAATCAATGTTTGCAAAAATCAGTTTGATTCTTTCCTTTAAGACAAATCTAAAGAACATAAAGACACAATTTCAAAGAAATACCATTTGCAAACAAATCGACCTTTTCATACTTACCTTATTTTGTTCGACTGAACCTATACTTTTTTGTATCTCGCATTTTTTTCTATCACTTGAAATAAAACAAATTATATTGACGATATTGTAAAATACTTTTTTGTCGACCTTCATGATATTTTATGTTTAAAGGTTGCAGTCTTATCTGTTCAAAATTTGTAAAAAAGTAATTGATAACGAACCGTTTCGATGTTTGATTTATTGAAATCTTACCAAAAATCATCAATTCACATGGCTGTTCACTCGGATAGTGGGTCACTGCATAATATTCTTTGCCTAATACATCCACAGGAAAGCCAAGAAATGCGTCATTTGAATAAGGTTCTACGTTAACTCCGTAGACAACAACCTCGTCGCTTGCTGTAAAATATGTATCATTATCATTTTAAGAATGTCCCATTGTTAACAACCACACGGATTTTTGGACATTTTTTTGCCATTGTTTCAAAGTACGGACATTTTCTTACGAAGGGGTGCACTCAAATAATTATATAAAGTAATGAAACTGATAGGACTTTTGTAATGAATACAATAATTTATTCTAAGCATTTCGAAATTTGTTTGTGTGTCGTGTTGACAATTTTAACATACTTAGTATTATACTACATGTTCCATACTGTTTAATTCCATAGCTTAAAGTCGGCTACTTTACTAACAATTATCAAGTTATTCAAACTGGAATAAGCGATTCGAAAACATTAGATACATTACCTGTAATGTATATAGATTTTGTAGAAAGTTCGGTACCATATGCGCATATAGCACTATCAATAGGAATCTGTTTCACCTCACCAGCTGTAACAGTGAATGTCTGATCTAACGATACGCCTGTAAATCTTGGTATCGTGATTTGTACATCAACCACTGAAGTTCTTGATGTTGTAACAAATATTTCTACATCCATATCTGTATCGTAGTTCTGCATGAAACCAACGATGAACTCTGTACCTCGATTGTCTGGAGCTCCTGTTGTAAATATAATTGTAAACAGCAGTTACAGCTTTTTTTCAAACAGGAGAGTGAACGCATGGCTCAATTAGAATATGATCAATTCAATGTCGTACTTACAAACGGACTGGTTAACGTTTAAGTCAACTAGTCTCCATTGTATATTTTCTTTCCACCGATTTCTTTATAGTTCGATCTTTAACAAGGTCTCTGAACGTGTATGTCTCTCTGTATCGCTGGTCTCTTCTAAATTCCATGTGACCGTTGAAAAAATCGTGATTTTTTTAAAGTGACGTTTTAAGGTTTCATTTGTGTCGTAAGTCATTTTGATTATGACATCATCAAAGTTATACACAATTAGAGATATACATCGTACTATTTCTGGCTTCGAGGTTATGAAACTCGAGTTTGAACTCCGGTTCAAAACTCATTTTGCATTTATTCTTTTACGTCTAAGTTTGTAATACGTAAATTAAACATAGCATATCTTAACCTGTAATAAAACCTTAAACAGTAATATTTTTAACAAACGAAGTATTCGAAAAAATAGAATTGATATCGGAGCTTGGAGACTGTTTCCATGTTTTATAACCATAAGTTTGAACAAAAAATGAAACGTATAAATCATTCAAATCTTACCGCATACACGGCCAGACAGCAGGAATATCATGGTCATAATAATCGGCAACTCCATACTTCTGAGTGGCTGAGTCTTCTCTCAAGGACAGGAGCCCACTGTTGCGTAACCTGAATAATGAATAAATACTTAATAGATATATTAAATGAAGCAAAGTCAATTTTTTTGTATTATTATGGTCACAAATCATGTTAAAGTAAAATTTCTTGCGTAGTTTCATGACTTGTTCATCAAAGGTTCATCAATATAATTCATCAATAGTTCATGAACCTAGCGAAAAACACATTTTTGATAAAGATAAACTTCATCTGACAAAGTTCATGAACCAAATGTCCAATTTGTATGTCATGAATAAATTCATGAATAATTCATGAATATGCTCATGAACATTTCGTGAACTGTTCATCAAATTCTCGAAAGGGTCATGTCTTTAATTTTTAAGGATGGTTTTATCCAGGACATTTCGACTTAGTTCCTGACTGTACTCTCAGTATTTTGATTTACTAATGCTAAGTAACACTCTACAATATTAATAAGTACTAAACTAAAACTAAATGCATATATTAGTAACCTGATTAATAATAAATATTAAAAGCACAAAAATCTTTAAAATGGGCATTAAGTTTTCAATTTAAGTTTTATTAATTCTTTTCTTGTCACATATATTATGTTCCTGTCACTAAACTCAATGTCGGTTGCGGCATTTGTTCTACAAATCTAATGTTCTAGAGTTCGAACATGTGCTTAATACATGTCCTCTGTTAAAGTTTTGTTAAGACATTGCGTCAAAAGACATTGTTCCTCAAAACACTGATTCCATTTATTCATGACGTTGACAGTAATTTACAGAGAACTGGGTTAGTACTTTTACAGAAACGATTACGACTGATTTATTTATTTACTCGTCGGTTTTTAACTGAAATGCTCTAAATTTCTATCAAATGTGTACAAATTATATAAATACATTGTATTAATCTCGAATATTTTTGAATCTGCTACTGCGAAAAAAAATACATGAAATTCACATTCTACAAATTTAAAGCAATATCATGATTTTCGTAACAAAAATGACAATTTCTGTGTTGTATTGGTGTATGATTAATAATATACCCGATTCTATGTGAAAACGGTGTAATGAACATATGACACGAGCAAAAGAACGTCTAAGTTTTGCAGGTAAATCAATTTCTGTAACAGTGAATCTCCGCGGAGCGATTGCTGCTATATTTGGTCTTCGTCAGAATTACGGACACCCATTAAGCCTGCCATTTATTTGATTCACAAAAGCCTTTCAGTTATTTTTAGTATGGAACCGAAGTTTAAAAATATGAAAATTAAACATGGTACATAATGAGAGACTTTGGTATCCGACAAAGTAACGCGGCTTAAACTCTCCCCTAATCTTATCAATTATCTTGGCCCCTTACTAGAAAGAGAAAATATTTATTTTTCTAGAATCAATCGGTACCATTCTTACGTATTTTGATAAAAAAAGTATAAGTCTAACAACAAATAAATCAACTATCCAATGTTGCCTTACCTTTGTCCAGTCTTTGATTAAATAAATTATTCAGATTTGACACATTGACAAATGTAATATGGTTTAATCTTATACACGAGCGACCATATAAGGTTGACAAACTAAGTCTAATTAAAGATATGACCGATTTTAATCATGAAACATATTTATACAACACCTTGCCAAGTTTTCTATTACTTTAAAACCACAAATCAAGAACTCAAATAAGTATGAAGTCCATGGCAAATGATTGGAAACAAAATAATATTATATTTGGTTTGTCTTTTATAAAACAATATCGCACGTAATTTACAATTTTTTTAACAACAATAACTACTCCGTATATAGGAATATATTACAACAAATAGCCTTAAAATTACTATAAATGTATAATGCAGGGAATAGTGCCTCAGATTTGTTATAGCGTCCTCCGTTCGTTAGATACCTGATTTTAAAGCAATGCCGTACCCTGAACCTCACAGTTTACTACGTAATACGCGATAAACAAAAATGAAAGCTAGTGTCAAATGAGGCACGGTTACCTAGATGAACATTTCGGCTATAAAATACCGACAATTTTGAAAATGACACTTACTTTGTGTTTTTAAGCGAACAATTAACAACAAAAGTGTCAGATCATTAATATAGTATTTTGGCCCGTTCGGTTAGAATTTTTTGTTGCTTGGTATTAAATTATGATATTTAAGTAAAAAATATGAGAATCTCAACAGTAAGACCGCCTTTATTTGTCCCAATATTGGTCGTTATGTTAGAGTTTTACTTTACTTCGAAGACGTTGTGTAATAACTGTTGTATATAAATATGATTATTAAACAAAATCACTATTTTGGAAGCGACATGCGTCATAAGGCATTAACCGCAGCATACTAAAACATTGGACATATTTCACTAGTCTTAAAACTACTGAGGTCAGACATTTAATATAATATAAAGATATAAACAGGTGGTAATGCGATAATGTGGCTAATACTTTATAACGTTATTTTCAGTTTTGTATTATTGACACCATTGTCCTCTCAGTGAGGTCAGTGGTATTTCGGTAACTTCATCGTACTAACTATGTAACCATCAGTGGCCCGCACATGCAGCACACATTATAACACAAACATCAAACCAACATACACAACTACACTACTACATACATATCTTAATGCGCCCACAAAAAACATCGATTCTAAATTAAGAGACCATAAGGCAGGCTTCAGGAAAGATAGAAGCTGTGTTGACCAAATTGTCACCCTAAGGATTATTATTGAACAATCAATAGAATGGAATACATCTTTATACATGAACTTTGTTGACTTTGAGAAAGCTTTCGATAGTTTAGACAGAGAGTCGTTATGGCTGCTAATGGAACATCATGGAATTCCTGAAAAAATCATAAACATCACCCGCAACTCCTATAACAACATGACGTGTAGAGTACTACGTGAAGGTAGACTGTCAGAAACTTTTCAAGTTGCCACAGGCGTGAAGCAAGGCTGTCTTCTATCTCCTTTCCGTTTTCTACTCGCCATTGACTGGACAATGAGGGAATGTACTGAAGGGAAAAGAAACGGAATACAGTGGACTCTGTGGGAACAGCTAGATGACCCAGACTTTGCTGATGACATCGCTCTTCTGTCCAGCACACAACAATACATGCAGGAAAAAACATTACTACTTAACACATCTTCAACCAAACTGGGACTAAAACCAAACATAGCAAAGACAAAAGTAATGAAAATAAAAAGCAATTACAACCAACACATTAAAATCAACAACAAAAGCTTAGAAGAAGTAGACTCCTTTACCTATCTGGGAAGTATCGTGGACAACCAAGGTGGAACTGGTGCAGTTGTAAAAGCTAGGATCAACAAAGCCAGAGTAACCTTTAACATCCTAAAAAATATATGGAATTCCAAAAACATACCCAGAAGAACAAAACTGAAGATATACTCGTACAACTCAAATCAGTCCTCCTATATGGATCGGAAACATGGAGAACAACCAAAGCCATGCTAACCAAACTCCAGTGTTTCACAAACTACTGTTTAAGGAGAATTGTGAAGATTAAATGGACAGACAAAGTGCGCAATGAACACCTTTGGCACATCACAGACCAAAAAAAAAACCATCGGCGTAGGTATAAAAAGAAGAAAATGGGGATGGATAGGACACACCCTTCGAAAAATGAACACAAACATCACAAAACAGGCTCTAAAATGGAATACACAGGGTAAAAGGAAACGAGGAGGTCCACGGAACACCTGGAGAAATAATGTAGAGACCAAAATGAAAGGAAGTGGTAACACATGGAACACCCTGGAACAAACTGCAACCAACAGAGTCAGATGGAGAGAATTCGTCAATGGCCTATGCTCCCCAGAGGAGCAAAGGGCCTAAGTCAGTAAAGTAATACACATGTGCGACTCAAACCAACATACACAAATACACTAAGTACTACATATACATATGCGACTCAAATAATGTACAAAAATACACAAGCGGTTGACACTAACAAACACACACTATTGCGTAGTCACACATGGCTTACGCAAACTAATGCGCTCTGCTGCAAAGTAAGAACTATGTCAAGAAAATCATAGGAAAGAGAGACACATCTTTACTGCCACACAATAGCGATTCACCACACCCTTTTACAACTAGACGATAAATATTCACAACGCCCTTTTACAACAAGACAATATATATTCACCACGCCCTTTTACAACAAGACGATAAATATTCACCACACCCTTTTACAACAAGACAATATATATTCACCACAACCTTTTACAACAAGACAATAAATATTCACAACGCCCTTTTACAACAAGACGATAAATATTCACCACACCCTTTTACAACAAGACGATAAATATTCACAACGCCCTTTTACAACAATACAATATATATTCACCACGCCCTTTTACAACAAGACAATAAATATTCACCACACCCTTTTACAACAAGTCAATAGATATTCACCACACCCTTTTACAACAAGACGATAAATATTCACCACACCCTTTTACAACAAGACAATACATATTCACCACACCCTTTTACTACAAGACAATAAATATTCACCACACCCTTTTACAACAAGACGATAAATATTCACCACACCCTTTTACAACAAGACAATAAATATTCACCACACCCTTTCACCTTCTTACTTTAATGTAACGTCCAATGCCAAAACACAAATATTTGACTGCTTTTATTTATGCTTGGAACATCAAAACAAAAGCATATTTGACACGTGTAGTGACACCAATTTATGAATAATTATCAATATGCTACAAACCTATATTGAATTTATATAAGCAATATTCAAACAGTTTGTTTAGGTCACGTAGATTATGTGGGAATGCTTTATAATAAGATTAATTGTTTTTCGGTTGGCATTGTTTAAATTACAATGACCGGCAATGCATAGTTCATTTGGAATTTCTGTTGTAATCCTTGTATACGTTCATGACCTATGGTGGCTGATTTAAGCCATTTCAGGTTTTCGTGTGTTCGCCCCTAAAAGCCGAAGCACGACGACACGAACCCACGATAAACTGCTCATTTATCGTGCCTTCGCCATCGACTTGTGAGGGCGAAGTCACGATAACCCGAAGACACGGCAAATATAGGGCGCGATACGATGATTTCATAGCCGCCGACACGATAACTCTTACTAAAAGATCGTTATTTCGCCTACAATACGTCGTGTCTATAATTCCGCGGTAAGAATAATTAGTGATCTCTTACTGTGTAACAAAGGTCACATCAAATTCTACAAGTGTTTTGCCGAGTATTCAGTACTCCTCGATCCATTCCGTCTAATCTCGGTCGTCATATATTTGTACCTGATAATCCCGGTTAGGGAAAGGTAGGGAAAGTAGTATTTTGAGAAGTTGGGGGTTATGTAAGTGTTTAAGTAATCCTTTATTATCTATATGTAAATCAATTCAGCAGTAAGAATATTGTTCTCTTATTATGCCTAAAAGGTCCCATCAAATTCTATTAGTGTTTTGACGACTATTTGGCACACCCCGGCTCCATCGACTCATTCCGTCTTATCTAGGTCGTACCTGAACATATGAACTAATCAGACAGACAGAGTCAGCCTCCTTTACAAATTGTTGTTAGTTGTTTACTACTTTATATTCGAGTGTACTGTAGAAAGCAACATAATTTTATTACTATTACACCGCTTGATTGACAATTCGATAATGAAACGTCGAAACACGCCATTATAACAACTCAATTGTTAAGCTGGAAAAATTACCAAGCAATAAATCGACAGCAGCATCACAAATGCAAAGCGTGGTGTATTTCATGTATTTCCAAGGTTAGATGGATGAGATGTACCGAGTATTTTGACGACAATCTAATTATAACTAGTTTAACATAATATTTTCTCGTGTCTTTTGTACAAATAGCAGTTCGAAATCAATGAACAGGGTGTACTATAGATACAAAATGTATAGTTTTCATATTAAACACCATATTGTCATTACAATAAACATGTATTCGATTTCAGATTGTAAAGTTCGAATATTGATAATTTTAGTGGCGTAGCAATTTTATTGAAACTAGTTCTTTGTTGGTGGTCGGTTGGTGTGGAATAACGTATTGGCTGAAATATGCCTATGTTGATAGGCTTGGTAAGCCGCTCGTGGATTATACCCAAACTGAAAAAACAACAACACACTTTATCCTTTGTACACACGAATTATGATTTTCCATAAGCAAAAACTCTTCATTTGGCTGGTCGGAGAGGAGGGGGGGGGGGGGGGGGGGATATTGGGGAAGTAATGAACTTTCTTTTCAGAAATTTCACCATTTATGAATAAACATCGACGTTTGGAGGTATTGATACGCATAAAATCAATATATCGACGAAGGGTAAATAACAAACGTTAGATTGGTCAATGTCTTGTAATCAAACAGACTTTTTGTTCAATTCTCTCAAACATTTCAACACCTTTTTAGTCTATTGCATAACAGTATCCTTGTGATCAACACTGGTCATATGACCTTAAATTACTAATGATCCGTATTATTAAGCTACAATAGAAATATATTGCTGTAATTTTAAAACTTGACCTTAAACAAATAATTACTGATATATCTAAAAATAGACTCTGAGGCAAATTGTAATGGTGTAAGCTTGCACTCTTACTAAAACGAATTAAAGAAGTGTGTTAATAGCATTAGAAGACAAAGTATATGCCAATATTGTACAAGATTATCATAGATTAAACTTGTGACCAATTTTTTGAAACTGTGTCAAATTTATAATAACATGTACATTATTTTGAATAATTATGTGGTCAAATGTAAAAATAAATCATTCCATCAACGGTTATTCAGAGGTATGGTTGATACGCTTGTATTATTTTTTTCTAAGTGATGTGTCTTAAAACATCAGATTCTAGAAAAAGACAACTGTTACTGTAAACTTATATTAGTACATCATATATCTAACAGGAGAGAGATTAAAGAGCGTTATATTTTGCTTGTTTTAATTTCTTCGGATGGAACTCTATTGATTGGTAGAAAGGAAGCCTGTATTTTGATTATTGCCAATATTAATTTATTACTGATTTATAATATGTAACTTACAGTAGTGTTCTGCAATCGCGGAGAGAAGACTCTGGCATAGCGATGGAGTTAACAATTCCTAGACTTGTGACCTTGATGCTCTTGTTGTCCGGAGATGTGCTAGGTAAGACCCGCACAATACATCTGTAACTTAAGTATATGTATAATCACTAAATACGCATTTTTAGTTTTGAAACAGTGTCAAAGTAAAATTTGCTGGAAATTATTTAGAAAATTTAATTCAAATGGTCTTCCGAGAGAAATTAAATAAATCGTTTTATGAAATACACAAAAGTAAACGACACATAAGTAACAAGAAGAAAGTGATAATATATAAACGCGATTTGACAGCCTTTTCGAAGCGACCAAATTTGGTTATTTTCTATTTCTGTTTAATTTCTAATACAGTTTTTCAATTAAAAAACCTTGAGATGAGATAGACATTATCAGATATTTTGATAAAAAGTTGAACTATAAAAAAATGTAAAAAATGTGTAACAGTAATTAAGTAATAAATGATATTGACTCGCTAACAACTATGGTGATGATGAAGTCATTTTTGGATATTTTATTTCAAAATAAATAATTCAGAAATTATATTTTATCTATATCTATTGTTGATGTTTCAATTTATTTAATTAAACCAACAGGTGCTCCAGACAATCGTGGTACAGAGTTCATCGTTGGTTTCATGCAGAACTACCAGGAAAATATGGATGTGCAAATATTTGTTACAACATCAAGAACTTCAGTGGTTGATGTACAAATCACGATACCAAAGTATTCTAGAGTATCATTAGATGAGACATTCACTGTAACAGCTGGTGAGGTTAAAAAGATCCCAATTAGTAATGCTATACGTGGATATGGTACAGAACTGTCTACAAAATCTATATATATTACAGGTAATTCATTTAAGGTTTTAAAATCGATTATTCCAGTTTGTATTTATAACCTTGTAATTGTTAGTTGAGTAACCAAGTTTAAGTTCTTTTTCTGTAAGTTTAACAATTTGAAACATGTTCTATAATATAGTGTATGTCAACATGTTCAACACGAAACAAAACAAACTCGAAATGCTTGGAATTCTTGTATTCATAACAATAACACTGTAAATTTTATTCATTTGTTCAATTACACTTACACTAGAAAATCTCCGTGACATCAGCGATCAACTTCTTAACATTGGTAAAAAATGTCGAAATCTTGCGTTGGATTGTTGACAGTGGGATGGTATTTCACTAACATTGACACCATATTTTACAGCAAGCGACGAGATTGTTGTCTATGGAGTTAACTCTGAAGCTTATTCGAACGATGCATTTCTTGGCTTTCCTTTGGATGTAATCGGCAAAGAATATTACACAGTGTCCCACTATCCGAGCGAACAGCCATGTGAATTCATGATTTTTGGTAAGACTTTATTTATTCAAACATAGGAACAGTTTTTTGTCAATTAACTCGTTACATCTTCTGAACAGATGACGCACTCGGACGAGGACGGAATTTCGTTTCCGCAGTGAATTCGCTGAAGAAAAACGTTATTAAAGATAAAATACTTTGAAGGTTGGCAGAAAAGTGGTTTTCAATATCGGCATTATCATTTGTTTAATTCGAAGATATAGTACTTAATTAAAATATGAAGATAAAACGAAGACATATAGAAATTGCTAGACAGAAAAAAAGTCTAAGGTCAGCCGAACAAAATAAGGTCTGTCAGGCAGGCGCAATCCCAAAACTGTTTATGCCTTATTACAACGATTAGTTAAAAAAAATTGTCTATCGCTTCAATACTCTCCAATGAACTAAATATTGTTTATAGAATATACTTAGAATGGCTTTGAATTACGGGAAAAGTATTTATGTGACATGAAAATGGGTATAAAAAGAAAATAATGCTGTAGTGAATCAAATTCATTTGAAAATATAATGAAAACAGTAAAACACCCATCGCAAACATATTTGGATTAAGTCTTTTTAATTATGCCTCTGTTCATTTTCAGTTATATCTTATATTTTGTTGACCATGACATAAAAGGTATGAACTACTCGATTTGATTGCAAATGGTATTTTTTTGAAATTCTATCTTAAGTTTATGGGTTGTTTTTTTTGCAATTTTTCTTATAAGGCGAATATGTAATTTATCTATGCAAACACGGGTCTTCTACCTTTCTTCCTTAGGTACCGAAGACAGAACACAAATAACAATAAATTACGCCGACAACAGTGGTGTCAGTGTATCATATGGTGGAACTACTTACGGACGAGGATCAACACAGACAATCACACTCAATAGATTCGACACATATCAGGTATTTCTTTATGACTTATTTATACTATGTTCGCGCTGTTGAAAAATACTTGTTTTCTTGCCGTTTTTAACATTACTATTTTTTGAAACAATTTACTGTATATCATTAAGCAACTGATTCGGTAGTGTACTTGGTGCCATGGTTTATTCTAATCCAGCGATCTGGGATAGATTCCCGGTCACATCAGGTCATACCCTTCCATGTTAACTTTTTTTCCTATCATACTGAGGAGATACCAGTTCCTTGTGGAAGGGTATTTTAGGTTAGTATTTGTTAGAATACAGTTCTGGAAAATTAATTACTCGGTGAATCGGCCGCCGTATATAATTGAACAACTGAATTTGTTCTGAAGTGCATGTTAGTTGTTACCATGCTAACTAAATAACTAATGGATGAGAATGTACTGTATGTTCACCCAGACGAAGGAAAATTAATTTATTTACAATCAACGGTATTGAACGAAAATGCGGTACAATTTGATAAATACATTCAAGCTTGTATTACAACATTACTTTGACACACAGGCCCAGACATACGGCGACTTGACGGGTACACGTATCACAGCGGACAAAAACTTCGTTTTAATGTCAGGAAATCAGTTAACCAACATCAATCCTCACTCCTATGATGGTAGTGGTGGAACACGTGACACTCTTGTCGATCAAATGATGCCAGTTAATACTTGGGGAACAGAATTTGGTATCGTGGCCACACCTGATAGAACAACTGGTGACGAGATTAAATTTGTTGGTTCAGAAGATGGTACGTCTATAAGACTGGAATGTACTGATGGTACAGGGTAAGCAGGATTTCGATCATTTTCGATCAACTTCACAGTATGTACAATTTGATAATATTGTACTTTGATAAGCATATGACCATACAATTATGCAAACAAACGGTCGGTGTCAAAATAGTCACATGCTCTTACACACAAATAATGTACCTTTAATTTTATTTGCAAAAAGCAGGAAGAAAAGACAAATTCACACGTTGTGCTCAAATTCCAATTTGCTAGTAAAGAACAGCGGGTACAAGTTGCTTATGATATCACAGTTGTTTACCTAAGTATTTGTACATTGTTAAAAATACATTTATTTAAATTTTAGAGTGACTTTAACGGTGGATTCTGGTACTCATGCTCAGTATATCACCCCATCTAGCGTTGTTTGTCACGTACAAGCCACAAAGCCAATCATGGTTATACTGTTTGTAGTCAGTATGTTGGTTTCAAGGTAAGTGTGATGGTATATATCTTAGCTTTTTGAAAATTGATCCATCCAATCAGCATTTAAAAGCAGTCATAGATTTACATCTTATCTATCTATGTTTGCTTCTTGTCTTTGTTTTAAACGGATTTGTCTAATAAGCCAAATTGCTTGATACTCATTTTGAACAAGACAAACAAAAACGCATGCACTGGAACTATTGACAAATGAGCTTGAGTCTAACACTTCAAGTTAAGATCAACATTGGTTTTGATGCTGTGATCTTCAGCCAACTTTCATGGTAAGTACTGGAAGATCTCATGAACTGTTATAGATATCTTTAAGATTATCCATTGTCTTGTTTTCAGTGAACCAGCCGATCCTGCGCTCATTACTATTCTGCCTTTTGAACAGTTTGCCGCTGATTATACGTTTTCTACACCACAATATTATGCTGGCTCGTATTTAAACTACTTCATGTTCATGATAGAAAAAGCTGAAATAGATGGTTTACGATTCAATGACCAGCCACTGTCCTCACCATCCTACAAGGATATTCCAAATACTGAATTTGTCGGCGGATATATATCTGTATGTACATGTTCTTTGAAATATCTACAACCATTTCTAAAGCTTTTATGCAATGTCATAATAATAGGACGGGAAAAGAAACAGTCTTGCTAACATAAATGCAAATCGACTTATTTAAGACGAAGATAACTCTTTTAAATTGATAAAAACATGTGTATGGAATTATTCGAAGAATGACAATCTTTCAGTACGTTGTCTAAACATAATTATGCACATTCGGTTTTAAGTTTTCTTAAAAGTTTGTCGTTGTCTTTTCTCGAACGTAGGATGATACAGGGATTTTTATAGTGTCGCAAAAAAAAGAACAAAGTGTCCCTATATATATTTCAAAAATAAACATTCAAGCTTTTTGACAAAGAAAATATACATAGCCATTTAATAGACAAAAATCGTCGTGGCGTATTAGATGATACGTATGAACCGCCTGATTTATTTGTAGATTCCTGAAGGCACACATACTGTTCGTCACACGAAAAGAAACTCGAACTTTGGCGGCTTCATTTTCGGCCGAGCTTATGCTGAATCTTACGGTATGCCAACTGGACTGCGACTTGCCCCCATTAACGATGTAAGTAATGCCAATGGTCAGAAATTCCTGATTTTCATGATCTTATATTTTCTTGATTTGCTATGATAAAACGGTGAATAGACGTTAAGCTACGACTGCGAGCATTTAATTTACAAGGTCATAATGCCTTTGCAAATGTGATACTCTACAACTGTCTCCAAAACTGACTTGCTATACAAGCACAAGCAGATAAAAATAAATTATAAAGACTTTGTTATAGTTGTAGTTTTGTTTAAGTCTGATTGTAAGTGTACATATTAACTAACCGGTTTATAATTCTTCTATACAAATAACCAAATAACTCTCTAAGCTGATGTGGCGCCCTGGCTGAATTCCAGGGCAGGTATCTACTTAAGCACCTGGGTAGAGAGGACCAGTTTTAGACAATTTTCTTGCTCAAGAAAAAAAAATAATGGTCATACCAATCAGACAAAAAACTGATGGAAAAAAGCATGTATGTACACGTTCTTAAGTAAGTAATCGGAATATCTATTCAGAAATCATTCCGTAAATAAAGCATTCAGTTTTAATCGTGTATAAACATTCACCTACAAAATAATATTACACACTGCAATGAAAATCTGATATATGTCATATACTTTTACAGCCATGCACCCCTACCGTCAGTGTTTTAGGAGACGGTTTAGACAACGATTGTGATGGTCGTATTGATGAAGAGCTTTGTGAAATTGGTAAGCGGACATATCTGTGTTTACTTCGAGTGTGTGAATACAGTTTCGAGCCGTTTTGAAGGCGCCTTGTTTAATCTGTTTGATATATTTCAGGAATTTTGAAATAAAGTAAAGCAATATATTTGTCGTGGAATTGTGTACAACTGTTACAAAATCAGTTCGAATATATTCTGCAGTAGTAAATAATACAATTTACGGTTCCGAGTATGTCATTCTGAAAATCCACGTATCAAGTTATGAAATACATTCGATTTAAATGCGACAGCAAACGTTGCCAAACCTTGAAATAAACGTGTTCTCTTAACGGTGGTACATTGTGATTTTGATTTTGCAACAAATAGAGTACTGATGGGATGAAACATTCACTGAAATCCCATGGCTACCCCGTTGAAACCTTTGCAGTCAAGGTGTTAAGATATCTCCAACAAGTTCAGTTTTACTCTTATTCCGGGATCTAATTCAGAACCTGACAATGTACATCAATAAGTTGATCCACTCAACCCACCATAACAAACACAACATCATTATTGAACGAATATATTATTATTTGTGCTTTACTACCATTGAACATCAAACATACTGCAATGTTTCATTATTTGAACCTAACTTGTCCTATTGCGAACCGAAGGATTGATTCAATGTTACATGTCTTAGCTACTTCCTCCATTTATTATAACTAAACAAGTTTTATTATTGTTTTCAGTTTCGAATGTCGCCAAAGGAAAGCCGTCAACACAATCATCCCTTTATCTAGGTCGTACTGACTGGGATGCTGATAAAGGAAATGATGGTAACAGTGAGGGAGATATATATCAGCAACATTGTTTTCATACAGCCAATGAATTTGAACCATGGTGGCAAGTAGATTTAGAAGGCGAATACATCCTAGAAAGGGCCGACGTATATAACCGACTGGACTGCTGCAGTAAGTTTGGAGCTGCTAAGAACACTTCTTTGTATTGAACGTTCAAACCGTAACATCTACATATGGATGCTTTTTCTTCAATTGCCATCTTTTCTATTTAAAAAAAAAATAAGTCTGTGGCTACTTTTGTAAGGACTTTGAATTTCACTAGAACATTAATGTAGTCAGTAAAAATATTAATTATGGATTAAATAATGTCATTTTAATTATTACTACCGATTGTAGTAAGCAGAGCAGAGGGTTTGGAGATAGCAACAGGTTTGACATCTGGGTCATTGTCAAGGACCGCTTTTTATGCTGGTCAGATTGGTAACTCTCATTCATTCGATCTTGGTGATGTTAATGCAAGATACTTAAGATTGACAATGACAGGAAAATCTGAATACTTACAACTCTGTGAGATTGAAGTTTATGGACACGGTGGTAAGGCATTATTTTGTTTATTAAGATAATGAAGATCAAGTTTGTCGAAAAGTAATTAAAGTTATAAACTTCATGTCTTAACAAATGAATGTACACACAAAAAATGTATAGTATTTTACTGTGACGGGAACATACGGAATACATTGTTGAGTGCGTTATCACTTTATCAGGCTATGAGATAAGTTATCCTCCTAGTTCACAGGAAAATCTTTTTCATCAAATACGCTATAATTTATCATCCACCATGCATTCATCGGGAAATCCATATGTTTTGTTTAGTATAATTATACTTGTACGTTTATGTGAGAAAGTAGGCAGTTGCTTACGGAGGATATGTGTCTAGTACTGATTCTTCCCAGGAGCGATACTTACATAAATTATCCGCTTCATATGACTCTGACTGTTGAAAGGGGCGTAATACTCGATATAAACAAAAAACATACTTACACGTGTATTGTAAACTGCCTTATCTTTGAAAATACAATATAAATATAAAATACATCTTCATACATTGATCTATCTTTCTTTTCCAGATGACGACGCTGATGGAGAAACGGATGAAGATTGTGCAATGCCCGCTCCTAGTAAGAATATTGACTAAACTGATGAAAATAAAACGCAAAATGCATCAATCAGCAAATAAAAGGGCAAATGTCTATGCCGCAACTTTAATAATTATATTCTCATCGTCAAAAATGTTATGGAAGAAAATAGAGATAGTAAACTGTCAACATACATTTATCATTACTGTCATGGAAGTTGACACTTCTTGAAGAAAAGTCCATTTAACGGATTCAAACTCACGCCGATTTTATACTTCCGTAAAAAATGTTATTAATAATAATAACCAAAAGCGGAGGGCTATTGCTGAATTGTTTAAGCCAGAAAAGAAGTCCTAAACCTAGATAAATTCGATGTTCGATAAACGGAAAAATCTGCCGTTTGTTGTTATGAAGTTTTGATAGTAAAGCTTAGACAGCACAGTTAACAGTGGGAAGTATCCAATTTGCTAGAAAGTATACTGCGATCCGCCTGAACTGAGCTAAAGGCATGAAATGTGCTTAAACAAATATATTTGGAAATAATGATAATAATGATATATAATGAGAAAATAGACCATATTTAATTGCAAAATATGAAATTTTCAGTTCATGGAAATTGGGGTGACTGGGGAGCTTGGTCCAACCTATGCTACTGTACCGGTAAACGTCCACGTGAAAGATCTTGTGACAACCCAGCGCCACAATATGACGGCAACCAGTGTGATGGAGATGCGATAGAACTTGCAAATTGTCAAGTTTCATCCTCTTGTACAGGTAAGCAACCACGTGGTAAAATACAGTAGACCTTTGTTGTATACATGTAAAGCAATACATTTTTCTCTAGATGTTATCTCATGTACATACAAAATTTCTGTATGAACAGTCTTAGAACACAATTACAATTATGTATTAATAAAACTTACATTAATTTCTTAAGATTGTTTATTATTACAAGCAAACGTTTCTGTGTAAATAAAATTGCAGCTCATTTTCAAATTAACCTTTGTTTACTTTTCTAATCGGATCGATTATTAAAAGAATGATTAAATAAAATCAATGTGATAAGACACCATACACGAACTTAAGCAATATTAAAAATATCAAAATACATTACAAGTATTGGACGCTTTTCAAGGATCAATCGGGATTTAAAACTTTTAAACTCCTTTTAATTCTTCTATTCTCACGTATCACCAACGTGATTTCAGATAAAAAAAGCTATACTTGAGATTGACATATTAAAGGTTATGTAATACAATATAATTACAAAATTTAATGTACTTTCTATAAACTCATTAACCCCTTTGCAGAGACTGCCAAGGCATTAAACATAATTACAACAAACGCAACACTTACAAAACAGCCAATATCCTAAGGCGATTAAAACTTTATACAATACTTGCTTGGAGTGATTCCATGAAGAATGTCGGTCGTAACCCGTAGGTTAAGCTAAAGAGGACATATTAGCAGCACTGTGAGGCCACACAGTCACGTTTCCGGTACCCGTCTGGCCCTTTTGTTCGGTACTAAACCTGAAGTTTCAAACAGAAAATGCTAAAAATAGTGCAACCAATGTTGGTATAACGAAAACATTTAGGGACGTCTCGAGCCCCGCCTCCACATGATATTTCGATACTAATCGGATGAAAATTTGTATTCACACGCTTTTGCTGCCTTTAAACGAAACGAACCATGCATGTGACCATTCCATTTGCTGTAGCTATACACCAGCATGTTTATATAAGTATAAATACGACAAAAAACGCACAATATCGGTCCACTAGAAAAGAATACATTTTTATATTTTATTTATATATTTTAATTATTTGAAATTATCAGTTGATGGCGAACTAACTCAGTGGTCTGCGTGGGGTTCTTGTTCCGTGACTTGTGGAAGCGGTGCAGCTCAAAGAACGCGATCATGTGACCCGGCACCAGCCAATGGTGGTAAAGATTGTGACGGAGCTTTATCTGACACACAATCTTGTTACACAGGCTCAGTATGTCCAGGTTTGTACAAATGTATTTCAGCCTTGTAAAATGTTTATTATTAGGTACAATTGACGTGTTATGTTTTGCTAAGCATGCATGTTGTTCTGAAATTACCATCTAGTAATAATGATGACAAATGCAAAAGATGAAAGATGTAATGCTTGAGCATTAATCGGTTGGTAATTTAAAAAATCATTTATTAAAATATTCAGTACTCGGTGAAAACACGTCACAAAACGATTGGTGCCGTTTGGTTGTTTAAAAGCCAATTGATGCGTGTTCATTTACTGGTCATAAGCATGCGATCTAAATAGTCTGCACAAACTTTGCAGATTGTGCGAGTAACCCGTGTGTAAACGCTGTCAGTTGTACAGATGGCTCTTCTGATTATACATGTAACTGTCAAACCGGATGGACTGGACAGAATTGTGACCAAGGTAAATATATGTATATTATATTAAACACCCTTGTGAACTATGTTAATGAGTGGTTACTGTAATGAAGTGGTTATTGTATGCCATTTTCACATTTTCACTGACTTGTGTTTTCCTTAAAACAATAGTCATGCTTACGTTTACTTGGCCCTAATGAATAAGGCTTTTATTCGTACATAAGAGGCACGATAGGTCAACTATCATTTTCGTACTTCGGGTTATGATTTTAGAATAATTAGGGTCGTCGCCAAAGTATAGGTCATTCCGATTCCCATTAAGAGCACGTTTTTCACTGGCGTCATATATCATTTACGATGAACTATTTAGTAAATGATACTGTTCATGGTATAGGTATGTGCCTTTTTCTTGGACTCCGTTGTTATTTTCTTTCAAATAAATAATATAAGGATCATAATTATATTGGGTACTAGTACAAGGAAAGTGTTACTATTCCCATCGTCTGTATACTATGGGTGTCATATTGTATCCTTTACACATTTATTTTATGCGTTCTCATTTAATACCATTTTGAACAGCGGGGCCTAGAATATCAAATATAAATAAGTCAGGCACAAAGTACATCACGTTAAAAAGCTTATTCATTGACTAGCAAATATGTCTGAAAAGGACAGTGTTAGGCTAGGAAAATCTTCACATATATACTGTTTTTATCGATTTTAGATGACAATGAGTGTGCAAGTGCTTCACCACCTTGCCAGAATGGTGCAAGCTGTACTAACACGCAAGGTGGTTATAGCTGTACATGCGACTCTGCATGGCAAGGCACGAACTGTGACCAAGGTGAGTAAACTGGTTTTTTGTGGTATAACATTTTGTTCTTGTTTTTCGTAACTGTCCGATAAAGAATGTAATAATTTATTGTAATGCTCTTTTGTGCACGAATGTTGGAACTTTTGGATACTTTATCCACCGGAAAATATATCAACTATTAGTTGTTAACTACGAAACCCGTCTAAACATGTTCTCAAATTAATGCAAATGTCTAGTATTAGTTTTATTGCCCGTACTACCACTTATTCTGTTACAAGCAGTTTTTGTATTCATGTAAAAGTATTTTATACTACCATATGTATTATGAATTGACCATCATATATTTTGTTGTTTTATTCAGATGTTAACGAGTGTGCAGCAGCTAGTTCACCTTGCAAGAATGGGGCCACGTGTACTAACTCTGCGGGTGGCTACTCCTGTCAGTGTGCTACAGGCTGGAGTGGAACCAATTGTGATACTGGTAAACATTTAGTGAAAATCTCTTTAGATCTGGGTTTCATCATTTAAGTGCATGTATTTTAAGAATCTGTAAGAGTCACGGTGAATTAAGTGCAACTATTGCTTCATTTCAAGCATTCTACTCCTTGACTGACATTGGTATCAAATTCTTGTTTTAGGTTGTTGCCATTTATAAATTCAAAATGTCCCAGGTATTTGTTTTAAGTGTATGTCTAATTGAGAAATTTGGATGAGTTTATTGGTATGAATATGCGCTTCACGCATTTCCGTGATGCATTTTTACATCATTCTTACAGTAATATAAACATCCATGAGTTATTATGCTACCGTACCACAAATAAACACTACAACTAAAAGATCTGCCCATATAACACACATTTTTTATCAAAATTGAATATAAATACTGTAACTCATCGTATGTGTGTCGAACACAGATGTTGACTTTAATGACCTTTCAGATATCAATGAGTGTACAAGTGCCTCCCCACCTTGTGCTAATGGAGCTAGCTGTACTAATTCTCAAGGTGACTATAGCTGTTCGTGCAATTCTGCATGGCAAGGCAAGGACTGCGACCAAGGTAAGGAAATTCATTTCTTGTGGTTGTGACTAGTTGTTTCTTGTATTTTTTTTCAAACAATCGCATAGTTTGTTTTGGCTAATACACGAATGTTTGAATTTTTGGATGTTTGATCTACAGTGTCAGTGTATAAAGCTTAAACTTCCTCTATTCTTTATATTGCCAGACAATTGAATAATCATCTTTGTACTTCATACCACTTATTCTGTTACAAACATTTTTTGAATTCATGTAGAGACATTTTATACAATATGTTTGATGAATTGACCATCATATATTTTGTTGTTTTATTCAGATGTTAACGAGTGTGCAGCAGCTAGTTCACCTTGCAAGAATGGGGCCACGTGTTCTAACTCTGTCGGTGGCTATTCCTGCCAGTGTGCTACGGGCTGGAGCGGAACCAATTGTGATACTGGTAAACATTTTGTAATAGTCACCTTCGTGTTTTACTATTCAAGTACATGTATTTTAAGTAGAGTATGACATTCATTGAAGTGAATTTATATGTTTATTCTGTCATGTAATTGCAAACCTCACATATTACATTCTACCAACGAAAACGTAATAACTATATTTTATTAAAAATATCATATTAATATCAAAATTATAACAAAGATATGACTTTAATTAATTTTCAGATATCAATGAGTGTACCAGTGCCTCCCCACCTTGTGCTAATGGAGCTAGCTGTACTAATTCACAAGGAGATTATAGCTGTTCGTGTAGTTCTGCATGGCAAGGCAAAGATTGCGACCAAGGTACGTACACCTACTTCTGATTTATCTTGAAAAGTTTGACCTCTAAGCCATTTGTATAAGTATAAACTGTTTTGTTTACTTGAATAAATGTTGTGCTATGGCGTCAAAATAAATTTTGGACAGTACAGGCGCTGAACATATACTTTGATATATAAAGAGAGTATGTATAAATTAAGGCATTTGTATGTGTATGTTGGTGGTGTATGTTGTTGGCTGCATGATTCCATAACATACTAGAAGACTAGAATATCCAAAGCCAAACAATATGCATTAATACCTCGAAAACCGGAATTCCCTGAAAATGGGACATTTTTTTCAAGTCCCATTTTTTCCAATTTCTCTGAACCCGAAATTCTTAGAAAAAAACATACCTTTGGCCCTGTCAGGAAAGGGTCCAATTTTCAGATGTTTCACTATTATAAATACATGCAAAATGTATCTACAGATGTTGATGAATGTTCATGGAGAACAACACCGTGCCTGAATGGTGCCGGATGTACTAATTCTGTCGGTGGATATTCCTGCCAATGTACCGTTTTCTGGGCTGGAACAAACTGTGACTCTGGTATATAGCTTTTTATTTGTCGCTTTTGTATATTTAATTTTTGCATAATCAATTTAGCATGATTTCTTTTTACTTTATATTTCATAATATGGCAATAACATTCACCCCATGGTCGGTTCCCATAGTGAATATGTGTCTTTGTCGGTTAAACTCTCATGCAGTGGGCGTGTATTGAACTGATGATACGCTCATTGAATAAATAGATCAATTTACTTTTTAATTTTCTATAAATAAAGAAATAAACTGTAGTTTAGTTGTAGTTTCATTAAAAGCCCATGAGGACAATATATTGTTATACATACAATTATGAAATACAATACACAGACATTACAAGTTGTCAAAGAATTTGTATTAATTTATACAAGGTATAAGAATTAAAACAATATATATACAACTAATCATATTGTGAAACATATTTCAGATGTCAATGAATGTACAAGTGCCTCCCCACCTTGCCAGAATGGAGCTAGCTGTTCTAATTCACAAGGCGATTATACATGTACATGTGACTCGGCTTGGCAAGGCAAGGATTGTGACCAAGGTAAGACATCAAATATTAAATCTCCACAGTAACCCAAACTTCTTGTCATAAGTTACAATTTCACCAAGTAATAAGTTAAAAAAAACAACAGTGTCAAATTATACAGTGAATTCATTTATTTCAGATGTTAATGAATGTACTAGTGTTTCACCACCATGTCAGAACGGTGCTACTTGTACCAATTCTGTAGGTGGCTACTCTTGCCAGTGCGCTACAGGCTGGTCTGGAACCAATTGTGACATCGGTAAATATATACATCTTTATCGAACTTCAGTTAAGATAGCTGGCTAAGTTTAACAGTACCATTATTTTATAATCCTTGAAAGTACCTCAGTACCTTCATCATACTCATTTGTCTGCGATGAACTGATGGAAATCATAAACTGCATGACTTATGTCATATAACTATACGCATTTTTCAAAATTTGATTTGATTTTTCTTTAACTGTTCGATTTTCCGTTTTTTTACCACATACTTGATACCTGTCCAGGCCTAGTAAATTAGAGCGAAATACCAGAAGTTACCTCTATCCTCAAGCTACAGTTAATTCAAATTGATATTTCTTACAAAAAGTGCATATTGAAATTATAACAGACTGAACAAAGGTTGGTAAATAATTGTGTCAGTATAATTTCAGATATCAATGAATGTACAAGTGCCTCACCACCTTGCCAGAATGGAGCTAGCTGTACTAACTCACAAGGAGATTATACTTGTACATGTGACTCGGCTTGGCAAGGCAAGGATTGTGACCAAGGTAAAACACAAATGTTAAAATTCCATAATTATTTAATTTATAAACTACATTTGATAGAATAAGTTTGATCAATATTATACAATGTGGTTTGAAACTATTTGAAGTAAAATACAATTACTTCATTTACTTTTCAGATGTTAACGAGTGTACTAGTGCTTCACCACCATGTCAGAACGGTGCTACATGCACCAATTCTGTAGGTGGCTACTCTTGTTTCTGTGCTACTGGCTGGAATGGAACAAACTGTGACATTGGTAAATTTACACAACTTTACTTATTCAAGAATTTAAAATCTATATACTAGTAAGCAGCTGCATTAAATTCTACTGTTTTTTTTAAAATTTTTATTTATATCATTTATACTGCAATACCTTTGTCATGCTCTTATGACATTGATGGACAGATAAAATACTTAGTAGATAAATAATGATACATTGTACATGACCTACTTTTGGTATGAGGTAATTTACAAAAGGCGAAATTCTACTACAATTTCAGTGCACACTAAATCTTGCTGATGCGACTGTGTGTATCAAAGGACAATTTTCTGCTGAGACTACTTAAAACCCATCGAGCGTTCTTGCACTTTGTTTATTATATACATCATAAACATTTATTAAGTGTGTCATTGCTTTTACTTCTATACGCCTCGATTCTGTAATTATGTATTTAACGCTGAAGATTTGGGTTATCCGAAACCTTTCTAATCAGGAAACCGCTCTTGTCCGAATATTTCGTCAATCCGAATAAGGTTCTACTTTATAACATGACTGAATCAAGCCAGCAAACAAACAAGAATATGCGTTTATTGAGAGCATTGGGTTATCAATATGTAGTTAATCTTTTTTGCAATAAAACGATCGACTACAATGTAAATTATATCAAAGATAAATTTGAGTGACGAATGACAACCGCTTGTAGAAAATGATGCCAAATTAATTTCAGATATCAATGAATGTACAAGTGCCTCACCTCCTTGTCAGAATGGAGCAAACTGCTCTAACACACAAGGAGATTATACATGTACATGTGCAACTGGATGGCAAAGCAAGGATTGTGACGTTGGTAAGAAGTCTTGTTACACTTTATTTTATTTACACTCTAAAACATCAATTTTGATGCACAATATGATATACTTTAAGCTACGGGGAAAGTTGATCACATTACACCATGGCCGGGACCCAGTGGTTAGTGCGCTAGACCTTTTCCTGGCGAATCGGGTTCGAAGGTCATACCCTTCTGTGAAAAAATGACAAAAATTGTCGATTTTCCTCCATATGTGGAAAAGTTGCCCTTTTCAAGTGGACGGGTAAGTTGGAACTGGTAGGAATGCAGTCCGAGAATACAGGTGAGGTGAACCCACCGCCATATATAACTGATATAGCGTTGAAAAACGGCATTCGGCATCCCCCCCCCCCCCCCTACACTGATACGACATGTAAAAGATGCATACTGTACATAAAGGCAGCAAGCATGAATTGTCGGTGTACATCAAATACATGGACGTACTTCGTTAACATATTTAATAAAGATTGCATACTGATTGCAGTTAGATTTCTTGTTTACACTTGTACCCCTTTTAGTAGCATAAAATATGTATTTCTGAGACAACCCTCATTAATGACAATTACGATTTCTGTATGAAATACATTTGTAGTCTTAATGTAAGCATTTCATAGATTATTTACAATAGCTGAATTGTTACCTTTTTCAATCACTTATTTCAGATATCAATGAATGTCTTGCTTCCCCGTGTATTAATGGTGCTTGTATTAATGGACCGGGTGTATATTCCTGTGATTGTGATGGCGGATGGACCGGTACTCATTGTGATGAAGGTAATCTAGATACAAATATAGTACCATAAACAAAGCTTTGGTTATTTACAATACATTAATCCACTTTTATAATTGGTCGCATACATCTTTGAATATTTTATACATTAATGACACCATTCAAGCATCAAATAAGGACCTTTACTACACAAACTGTCAAATGTCGCGATATATTAAAATAAAAACTTACCATAAAATAATGTGACAGTTGACCTTCATCTGTAAGGTATCAAGTGAAGTAAGTGAAAATCCTGCTCAAACACTATTGATAATACACCATGCTGACCGATTATAAAAGTTGGGTAGTGTATGGGCGTGACTTAATGTTGCTAAATATCACCGGTATTGACTGGAGTATAACTAGTACCAGGAGGGTTTCAAAGAAATAGAAAATAAGAATATACAGTTAAAGCTGTGCACAAAGGCCACCCTTGGGAAAGAAAGGCATTACGTTGCCTTCATTGACAGTACTGCTAAAAGTTTGGTCCGTGTAACCGAAAACCAACATTATTTTAAAGAAGGCCTAATTTTTGTTGTTGTTGTTGTTATATTACAGACATAGACGAATGCTTATCAGAACCGTGCACGAACGACGCTACCTGTGATAATCTACTGGATGACTACTACTGCAACTGTACTGGTGGCTGGCAGGGCAAGGACTGTGAAATTGGTAAAATAATTTGAGTGCTTATCGATGTACTCCCCTTGGTATGGTAGACATGAATAACTACCATTAATAAAACGATACATTTTATTCATTAAAAATGACGACACGACCAATAACTTCAATTTTAACTATGTACACTATCATGAGATTAGTCTCATATAATCATATCTTTAATGACTAAAAATCAATTTAAAGTTTTAAACCAATTCATATCGGTTCACCTTCATTTCTTATTAATATGTTGTCCTAGTTTATACGTGTTTATTTCTTTCTATTTATATAACCATTCGTTGTCGATGCGCCGAATGACAACATTAAACACTCCAACTAAACTTCAATAGATTATTGAGAGTCGAACTGTCACGAACTGCCATGTGAATTTTGTACGAACTCAGGGGTCGATATAGCTCTAGAAAGGTGTTGAAATGTCTGAAGAATTATCAAAGGACTAACGTATAGCGTGCATACAATGAATACTAGTAAATGAAAGCAACAGCCTTTGTTTTTTATTTAGCGTATTGAAGTCACGTTTTTTCTCCAAAAAGGAAATGGCGGACACTGTTGAACATGTCATTTTATATAAATCTTTAACACACACGAACAAACTATAATAAAAAATCATACCTGTTCATTTTTTGTGCTGAGATTCTCTCAATAATGATGAGGAAGAATAAAGATATTAAAGGAGTTATAGGAAATGGAGTAGAATATAAAATTTCTCAGTATGCTGATGACACTAGTTTGTTTTTAGATGGCACAGATAAATCTCTAAGGACAACAATATTAACTCTATAATTCTATGCTAAATTTTCAGGCCTTAACATAAATATGGAGACGACTAAGGTGATTTGGTTTGGCTCACTTAAAAATTCTAACGCTACTTTATGTCCCGAATACAGTCTAGACTGGAAAAATGAAGTATTGGTGTGAAATTCTCAACTGATTTAAACTTAATAGTAGATTTGAATTATGACTCTGAAATAGAAGAAATTAAGACATTATTTGCAAATTGGTAAAAAAGAATACTCGTTGGTAAATTAGTTGTGATAAAATCTCTTGCCCTTGCAAAATAATGAATCATCTTATTTTGAGTATCCCAAGTCAATCCCAGGTTAAAATAAACCAGATACAAAATCTATTTTTTAATAAGTTCCTGTGGAACAACGGTAAGGATAAAGTAAAAAGAAACATTATAAAACAAGAATATAGGTTTGGAGGATTAAAAATGATAGATCTTAACTGTTTTATATGTAGTTTAAAAGTCACATGGCTTAGAAGATTACTTTTTTCTAACAATAAATATAGCCAATTGGTTGAAATTATTTGTCCTTTCATAACTCAAATGTACAAGTTTGGCACTGACTACATAAAAACAAAATTGAACTTAGACATTAATCCTTTTTGGAAAGATGTTATGTATAGTTATTTTACTCTGTCTATGAATTCCAAACTAAGTAATACTAAACAGTACTATTCAGTTAACTTATGGCATAATCCAGGTATTTAAAGATAGGAAAGTCTAGTATCTGTTTAAATAGATGGACTGATGGAAGTATTCTGTTTGTAGGGGATCTCCTTAACCAAGAGGGTGAATTTTACTCTTATAATGAATTTTCTGCAATATATAATATTAGAACTAATTGTTTAGAATTCAGAGGAATTTTAGCATCAGTTAGAAAGTTATTAGAAAGAGAAAATGTTCTAGATCTACATAAACAAATTAAATACAATGTGACTATCCCCCACACACTACTGATAATAAATAAGGATAATAAAGGCTGTCGTTCAATTTATAAAGAAATGCAAAGAAAATGTCAGTATCCAAACTCACTACAGAAATGGAAATTAATGAAGTAAGAGACACAATAGAAACTGTTTTTTTTAATAAATCAATCTACAATATTGCTTATAAATATACAAATGATCAAAAACTATTACAATTACAATACAGAATAAACCATAGAATTCTTGCAACAAACCATTTGCTTTTGAAAATGAATATCATAAATGAAGATTACTGTTCTTTTTGTCATAATGAGAAAGAAACCCTGTCCCACGTACTTTTTAAATGTGAGCAAACAAAACAATTTTGGCAACAGCTACAATCGTGTATAAGAGACAGGTGTAACTTGAATTTTCAAAGCTGGAGCATGTCTGATATATTATTTGGTAATACTCATCTGATGATGTTATAAACAAAATACTATTACTTGGTAAAAATTATATATATTGTTGTAGATTGAAACAGTTAAGGCCTGGTATAGTAACTTTTAAACAGCAAGTTTGTGCCGATTTTTAAATTGAATAACACACGTGTAAACAATATTTTAAGTTTGATAAATTTGAAAAACCATGGGAAAAGTTCATTAATGTAGTGATTCCAGAGTAGTTGACTTAGTAAAGAGTAAAACTAACCTATTCTTTCATTGTAAAAAGTTACAGTTGCATACATCGGGACGTCCAACGGGGCCGTAAAGAATCCACCAACAGAAACAGTATATTCTCAATTTATTTATTTAAAATATAATCCTTAAACGAGAACCTTAGTAGTTTATCTTCTTTGACCTTTTATTTTAAATTTACTCCCTGATCCCATACACTCTTTTAGTTTCTAAACTCTGAGCTCTCCTGAGTACAAATTAATGCTGTCTATTTTTTTTAAATGAACTTTCTCAGGTGAGCAACAACTGATACATTATTACCCCCATCCCCATTGTTACCCCCCCCCCACCAATCTTAATATGCTAGAATCGATGTCTATAGAAAACAGCGCACAATGTACTTTGTATAACTTATATGAAATGTTTTGTATATTAATATCTTTGTAAGATTTGTAAATAAATGGGTAACCTATGGCTACTAGAAAAAAAAACAAAAAAACTTAATATAATAATTATTTGTTGTCACACCCCTCGACTGATTTAACCTAGAGCATGCTGGAACCCCCCAGACAACTGTCAAAACGATGGAAATAATTGCACCTACAAGTGACTACTAACGTACTAATATGTGTGACCGCTTACTGTTATTTACGGTCTGATTGGAAGCTGACCGTGATATTTATAAGTTGCTTATATTAAAGCTACGTATTTGATAAATGGTCAAATTAAAATTGTCTTCATCGACACTGGCATAGCTTCCTAAAGGCACTGTAGGCACTTGCCTACACTTTTTTCTGACAAATGCAACAACTAAAATGCCAGGAAAAACGCAATAAAAATGAAGGTCGTCGGGATCGAGAGAAAAGAATGGACCCAAGTTCGCGGAGTTTTTGACCAAGTTTAAATAATCTAAAAATGAATAAACATAGCGGGGAAAACTGCAAGACGTGACTTCAGATGCATGCCACCCCGGACCCCCCCCCCCCCACTAAATTGGTGCCTACACATTGTTTCAGGGCAATCTATAACCACTGACCGTCAATACGCCAGTTTTGTGACTTTAGCCAATAAAACACAAAGATAGACATTCTCATTTGTTATTATTTTAAAGTTCAAACCAATGTTTCTATATTCTACAAGTAAAATTTAGCTTCAAATCTTAGTCACAGATTTCTTATGATAAAAAGGACACTAACACTGTGGCAGATATGCGTCTTTTTATCACAATGAATGTAAATGAGAAGTTGCCACGTATCTCTCGTTATTTGCGAGAAAACTTGATATATATTACACTGCACATGTTTTATGAAGTTTGGATCTAAAATGTTTGATGCTAATAGGCGCCACAATAAAAAAGATTATACACAAAAATTATGATTTATCGGGAATTAAATGTCACCACGAACATTAAATTACATGATCCTTATTATAACATCATTACTTTTAACACACTCGACGTCGTAAGAACATAATTTATAGTGTGCGTAAAATCGTATTGATTTGCCGCGAGTTCCTATACGTTTTAACTTCCATCCGCTCTGGGGAACAACCCAGCACACAAGTTGGTTCAAGAAAAGACTTTTGACTGATTATTCTTATATCACTGAATCCAGGCCCGAGGTCATTTAATTTAAGTTCGGTCTCCGAGTTCATTACTCACTTCTTGTATCTTATTGGTTCTGAGATGATTATGAACAGACAATAATGATTGACAGCAGATTTGATCTAAATATGTATTTAAACATTAATCAGCTCTCTTCAACAAAAATACGAGGGTCATCCGTAAAGTTCGTGGACGTGAAAAAGTGACACTTTAGACAGAACTTGAGACAATAGATGTTAATTATTGCCATGATATTTTTTTAAGATTGTCACATCATTATAACCCCAAAAAGTTAGGTTGTCCACGAACTTTACGGATGACCCTCGTACATTGAGAATGAAGTTCGAGGTTTGAGCAGGAGACCGAGTCTGACCTGTCTAACTCAGAGGTATGTTTGAGACTGTGTCTGTTAAGTTTATTTAGACCCAAGTAGTTTTGCGACAGACTTCAATGGTGGCCCCCTCCGGGATGCTGAATTATGTCCTCCAGTTTTTTTATGATTCTATGTGATTTGTATTTTTTTGCAAGATAATATTTTGTTTAAGATTTATTTTTATTCCCCGTATCGATATATCGGGAGCATATTGCTTTTTCCTGTCTGTTTACTTGTATCAAACTTTAACCTTGCCTATACAATCACAACGCTGCCACCTACAATCATCAAACTTCATATAATGGTTCCTCATGACAAACTCTACAGTACCTGTGCATCTAAGCGTCAGTAGGTTAAAGGTCAAGGTCATCATTAGTGGGCATTGTTAATACATGTATGTGTTTTGTTTTAGGAGTGCTTTTTTGCTTTATGATTGTACTTTTCAGATATAAACGAGTGTGACAGTAGCCCTTGTGTTCATGGAACTTGTAACAACCTTCCGAATTCTTATTCGTGCACATGTAACCCAGACTACACAGCCCGGAACTGTGACTACAGTAAGTTTTTTAATCGTGATGTCATAGTATTGTGTGGTCTAGAAAGTAGCGTCATGTTGTATGATGAAAACACCTAATGGCATTGACATACATGGACTCAAGACCAGTGTTATGCTCAATACATGAATATTTATCTAATTTAGCATAGAATTTTTATAGGTCAATGGGAAATTAAGAGCTTCTTATATCAAACATTTCAGACAATTGACTTTAATTGTTGAGAAAATATTTTTTTTCTTTTCAAACATGGAAGAATACAAAAGTTTATTGATAATATTAGCTGAGGTATGCCTTTGTAAAAATGTGTTGTATTGCATAATAATGAACGTAATCATTAAGAGACCGAGTGCATTCGCGAAGAATCGGCCAAGATTGGACAATTCGTCTAATTGATAAATACTTCGTGAAACTGATAATATAAAAGTAATTCCTAAATATAAATAGAGTGTTATAGGAGAAGTTGAGATGGATGTACTAGTAGTAGTATGCATTTATAAAGCAACCAGATCTTAAACAATACCTTTGTATATATGCTATTGAATGGAATATCTAATTTATACCTATAATGATTTGAAATCTATTTGTTATAAATCCAAACTAAACACATTCTTTATCCTTTGATGGGACACATCAGCAGCATTTTATAAAACCCGTATGGTTGACTTTAATGTATAAAACCCAGGAAAGATGAATTGATAAATAAATACTGACTGACCTGTAGAATCACATGCTAATAAAATCTTTTTTCTACTCATTTTCCTTTTATGGAGGGCTTCTTTATCTGTTTAAATGTTGACCTTTGAAGTACTAAGCCGTGTAACAATAATCTTGTGTGTATGTATGTGATTATATTATACGAGTATGTATATTTATTATGTGTTTACATATACATACGTTTCTGACTTTCTGTATATACCTCACCTCACTGTCAATGTTTGTATACATACTATCATATTTTTTGGATGGGTCGGTGGTCTTATATACCACAATAAGATACTTATTATAAAAGCCTTTAATGTAATCACTGATGAACCATTGTACTTCATCCAGAATATGAGACAACTATCACATTGCACCTTACCTTTTTATAGAAATCGGAACACCAATGGATGGTGTATGGGGTAAATGGGGATCATGGAGAGGCTGCAGCGCCACCTGTGGCACAGGAACACAGAAGAGATACAGGGAATGTGATGATCCTTCACCCGACTATGGTGGCCTACCATGCCCTGGAGATTCTTACGAGTCTAGAACTTGTACAGCAGCTGCAACATGTCCTCGTAAGTAAAAAATAGTGATTAACTTGTATATCATGTATCTCTTCATTGTGCAACATGTATACTGATGGCATGCACGGTTGGTACTGGGCAGTACAAAGGAACAAAGTTTCCTTGTTTAATGTTACTTTTTGGCTTGACTAGCAATAGCTTACTCCTTGTCTGTTGTCTTATGGACTTAATATGAGCGATATTTGCTAATCAATGATGGAGATTGCTGATAGGTAAACCAAGAACGGAAACCAAGATTAGGTCAACAGCCACCGTGCATACCTGCCGTTATGGTATAAATAAAAGTAAATGAGTTGAACAAAATTAATGCAAATGCAGTGTGGGTAAGCACTTCTGTTCGGAGTTGTACAACAAAAGGAGAAAAGTCTCATAAAAAAGGATATTTTTCTGAACATTAGTTGGAACTACTCTGTTTTTTTCTTAAGACTGTCAATTTCATTGACATATATGCATATACTATTGTTGCAGCTCAAGTGGATGGCAACTGGGGTCAATGGTCCTCGTTTACGACTTGCTCAAAAACATGCGGTGACGGATCACAGTCTAAATTCCGTTTATGTAACAATCCAGCACCAAGCAATGGAGGCGCAGGGTGCACCGGTGATCAGGTTGTGGTATCAACTTGTAATGAACAAGATTGTGCTGGCAATGATGCTTATGGCGCTGCTTATATTAGTGTAAGTAATTGTCGCTTCACAAATATACTCACTAGACATGATATTATTTATTACCAAATTTTTTTTTTTTTTTTTTTGGGTTGACGCCTAAGAAACAGAGCTGCTGTGACCACTTTTTTTTATTTTTTATTGCTCTTATGTAACGAATGATATGTAATAAATAGAAATGTAATTGAATTATTTCAGCGTTGCCCAGCTGGATTTTTTACCTGCCAATCTGGGGGTATCACGTGTATTCAAGACGTATATGTCTGCGATTGTTACAATGAATGTGATGACGGCAGTGATGAATTAATTCTATGGGCTGGCGATGCTTGTAATCAAGTTTGTGAAAATGCTGCACCAGGTACATCTTGTTTTCAAATCCAGTAAAGCTTTTGAATTAAAAATACAACTAATTTCAAACGATAGCGTGTATTATTTTTTTTAAAAGGACTAGTCCCTTGTTTTGATTTTTTTTCCTTATCTTGAGATGCCTCGATCGTTTCATAAAAAAAATACAAATAACTAAGCTGCTTCGATTCCATTTTGCTATGCTTTTACCCAAAGCATTTGGTTAAATAATCCGTTAAATAAAAAAAATACTTTGTAATTTGTGTAACATATGATTTTGAAATGTTTTACAATATTGTTGATTTAGATGCATTCCATTACTTTGTATGATATCAATATATATAGGATGTGTAGATGCACGTAATCACATTGACATAATGACATTTCGCACTTCCCATTCTTATAATGTTTCACATTGCAATGTAGTGTCGAGTTCTGTAAAGTTATCTGATGTTAGAGTTCAAAACGACCTTTTTGAAAACGACGAACATTTTATTAACAATTTTGTCTTAATGTTAATTTCATGATCTTGATTTAAACCTAACTTCTAAAATTCATTAAGCATATCAATAAGATTAAGTAGTTCATTAAGCCGTCTTTATGTTTATGTTTGACTAGCCAATGACGCAGAGCTGTTTCCGTTCTATGTTGTTGCACAAGCCCTAACATTTTGATACGGAAATGGATGATATAATAACAGATCGCTTTGATTTTCTATATTTCAGGTCTTTCTATGTCGTTTTACATGATGGTGTTGCTGCTTGCTGTAGCAATGCGCCTTCTGTAGTTAGGGATATATTACTGGCAACAATAACACGACAGAATGATTAATTCAGAAGAGGATTTTAAGGAACAAGCGTCATCAATATAACATGTTGTTAATACAAGTACATTGTTTGCACATCTGAGAACACATATTCAGCGGAAACATTATGAAATATACTGATACATTGATTGTTCAACTTTTGTCTTCAATGTGAATATTTTCAAAGGGTTTTGTGTACTTGGTGACCTTATTCATTAAATTATAAAAATGTCCAGTTAATTAAATGTGTAAAAGAAAAACTACCCAACACGTGGAAAGTGGCATTCTGTAATTCTAGTAACAGTTGAACGTCACACAGCTGCCAATTAAATATAACAATGACATATCTTCGGATGTTTCCATGTTTCCTTCATGTTTCAACTTGATAATGGGACCACACGACATTGAGATTTTAATTTTTGATGTACGTATATCATAGTATAGGTTTCTATTAGAGACTATTTTAAGTTTAAAGAAAATTTGATATGTTCACTACATGACAAAAGTCACGTTGCTTTCAATATAAGCATCATTACCGGGGGAAAATCTTTTTTGTCGTCTTACTATTCTATATAATATAGTTAATAGACCTCGTTAGTACAAACAGAGACATTTTAGGAATTCATCAACGGTTTTCATATGTCACTATTATTCAAATTATATCACTAATAAATGGATAATTCTTGAGTTTTTTATTGTATCCCTACTCTTGGCATATGATAAGACACATACTCAAATAATAAACAATGGCTAATGGAATAGGGAAAATGATATAGGGCTTGAACTGAGCGATATCTCTGCTATTATTTTTCGTTTCTACGTCGTGTGATTACTGCAGTTTTGTTTATTTGTGTCGTGTTGATGGAGACACAAATGAAGACAATGAGTTTTCGTATTATGGCCTTTATTGTAGAAAGCCGTAACATCATGTTTAAAACACAGTAACATATATTTTTTAATCGGGCTGAAAAACCTGTGTCATTACTGTACTTTTATGTATTTACATACACGCATAACAAACAAATTTAACATGTTTTTACGTATATAATAGAAATGTTGTTATCTAAGAAAAGAAAACAATAGACGAACTGTATTTCTGAACTCGTAGTTTGTGTCAGTAATTAATACACCTGAGATGTTATACAAAGTATTACATTAACTTAATCAATAGAAAGTTTTGTTCGTTCTCCGTAAGAAGTATTTGCTGCAGCAATTTCTTTAAATGAATCTTTACGCCTTAAGTTTCCAATACTGAAATGGTGTCAGTAAGCGTTGTATTGGATTATATGTACCTAATGTCCCATTGTTCTGCTCTATATTGTCTTGTGTTTTTTTTTGTTCGTTTTTTTTTCACGAAATGCACCTTATGTGACTTATAAATTATATGGTAATTTGTTTGGCGTATATGTATGTACAAGTTTTTAAATAAACTACGATCTGTTCTATGACGCTATTTCACATTATCATTTATGGACAATCGGTGGTATTAAATGGAAAGTGGAAGAGTTTGCGAAGCTAGTAAAACATAGAATAAGAAACACAAGGTGTCGTAAAAGGGCTTTATTAAAGAGGGTAAAAAACGCATGGCAAGAAACTGAAAACAAGTATATGTACATTATCTGGACATGACAAGAGACTAAGAACAAATATATATATATATTACCCGGAACATTTTTTTTGTTTTATCTGGGTGGAAAAATTCCGCCACAAAATAAAGACCCAGGGATTAGCGAGATTCATTAAGTGAATTCCTGGTCTTTATGACGCCCAGAAAAATCATTTATCTAATTGTATCATTGTTCTGATTAAAAAAACGAAGGATACACTGGAGAAAACACACATGATGAAACCTTGATATTGAATTGTGTGGGGATGGAATTGGATTCCTCAACTGATTTCGTACAGCGCTTCTGACCGAGTGTTAAGTCCAATTGGGTTAATTAGTCAAAATGAGAGTGTGACTGTTCTAAGAACGGTGTTGGTATTTTTATCAAACTATCGATTTACAGTCATAGAGAAGTTTTCCCACTTGGTCATTTTTCACGCGTAATTGTACAGTTTTTCCGCTGATAATAGAACGATGTTTGCATCAGAATGTGTGAAAGATGTGTCACCATTCACGGTGTCGAAATGACTTCACAGTTTAACTGATATTGAACCATGCTAGGATTGATAAGTAATATCAACAAGGAGCAAACTGAAAAAATGTACAAAAATGGCTCTTGGCTGATTGACAAATTTAAGAAGAACAGAGAACATCGAATCTTGAGAGTATTCTATCTCTATCCCCATTTCAGTCTTAGACTTCAAGCAATGAAGTCAAGAAACATTACTGTGCATATGAAAAGAACCGGAAAGTAATTACTTTTTTCCGGACGACAATCCGGGGCACTCCAAACTACATTTAAAAACCACCACTCATAATTAAAAGCAAGTGGAGAGCGGCGTTGTTAGAATTTCAAGTATCAGCTTCGAAGTCTGTATAAAACACACTGTATAAATCTCTTTTTTTCGGTAGCCATAGGTTACCCATTTATTTACAAAATCTTACAAAGATATAGAACAAAACATTTCATATAATTTATACAAAGTACATATTGCGATGTTTTCTATAGACTTCTGATTCTAGCATATTAAGATTGGGGGGGGGGGGGGGGGGGGTAATAGTGTATCTGTTGTTGCTTACCTGAGAAAGTTCATTTTAAAAGAAAAATAGACAGCATTAAGTTTTACTCAGGAGAGCTCAGAGTTTAGAAACTAAAAGAGTGTATGGGGTCAGGGGATAGGGGGTAAATTTAAAATAAAAGGTCAAAGAAGCTAAACTACTAAGGTTCTCGTTTAAGGATGATATTTTAAATAAATACATTGAGAATATACTGTTTCTGTTGGTGGAATCTTTACGGCCCCGTTGTATGTATGCGACCGTCAAGGATTAACTTTTTACAATGAAAGAATATGTTCATTTTACTCTTTACTAAGTCAACTACTCTGGAATCACTAAATTAATGAACTTTTCCCATGATTTTTCAAATTTATCAAACTTAAAATATTGTTTACACGTGTGTTCTTCAATTTTATAATTGGCACAAACTTGCTGTTTAAAAGTTACAAAACCAGGCCTTAACTGTTTCAATCTACAACAATATATATAATATTTACCAAGTAGTAGTATTTTGTTTATAACATCATCAAGATGAGTATTACCAAATAATATATCAGACATGCTCCAGCTTTGAAAATTCAAGTTACACCTGTCTCTTATATAGGATTGTAACTGTTGCCAAAATTGTTTTGTTTGTTCACATTTAAAAAATAAGTGGGACAGGGTTTCTTTCTCATTATGACAAAAAGAACAGTAATCTTCATTTATAATATTCATTTTCTTAAGCAAATGGTTTGTTGCAAGAATTCTCTGGTTTATTCTGTATTGTAACCATAATAGTTTTTGATCGTTTGTATATTTATAAGCGATATTGTAGATTGATTTATTTTCAAAAAAATCAGTTTCCATTGTGTCTCTTACTTCATATTTCCATTTCTGTAGTGAGTTTGGATACTGACATTTTCTTTGCATTTCTTTATAAATTGAACGACAGCCTTTATTATCCTTATTTATTATCAGTAGTGTGTGGGGAATAGTCACATTGTATTTAATTTGTTTATGTAGATCTTGAACATTTTCTTTTTCCAAAAACTTTCTGATGCTAAAATTCCTCTGAATTCTAAAAAAATAGTTCTAATATTATATATTGCAGAAAATTCATTATAAGAGTAAAATTCACCCTCTTGGCTAAGGAGATCCCCTACAAACAGAATACTTCCATCAGTCCATCTATTTAAACAGATACTAGAATTTCCTATCTTAATACCTGGATTATACCATAAGTTAACTGAATAGTACTGTTTAGTATTACTTAGTTTGGAATTCATAGACAGAGTAAAATAACTATACATAACATCTTTCCAAAATGGATTAATGTCTAAGTTCAATTTTGTTTTTATATAGTCAGTGCCAAACTTATACATTTGAGTTATGAAAGGATAAATAATTTCAACCAATTGGCTATATTTATTGTTAGAAAAAAGGAATCTTCTAAGCCATGTGACTTTTAAACTACAAATAAAACAGTTAAGATCAATCATTTTTAATCCCCCAAACCTATATTCTGGTGTTATAATGTTTCTTTTTATTTTATCCCTACCGTTGTTCCACAGGAACTTAAAAAATAGATTTTGTATCTGGTTTATTTTAACCTGAGATGGACTTGGGATACTCAAAATAAGATCATTCAATTTTGCAAGGGCAAGCTATTTTATCACAACTAATTTACCAATGGGAGAGAGTATTCTTTTTGACCAATTTGCAAAAAAATTCTTAATTTCTTCTATTTTAGTCATAATTCAAGTCTACTATTAAGTTTAAATCAGTTGAGAACTTCACACCTAACACAAAAAATATTTCATTTTTCCAGTCTAAACTGTATTCGGGACATAAAGTAGCGTTAGAATTTTTAAGTGAGCCAAACCAAATCACCTTAGTCTTCTCCATATTTATGTTAAGGCCTGAAAATTTAGCATATAATTTTAAATTTAACATTGTTGTCCTTAGAGATTTATCTGTGCCATCTAAAAACAAACTAGTGTCATCAGCATACTGAGAAACTTTATATTCTACTCCATTTACTATAATTCCTTTAATATCTTTATTTTTCCTTATCATTATTGAGAGAATCTCAGCACAAAGAATGAACAAGTATGGCGACAGGGCATCACCTTGCGACAACCCCTCTGAAGAAAGAACCACTCTGAAGTATGTCCATTAACAACTTCACAGGATTCTATATTTGTGTAAAATAGTTTGATCCAAGATCTTATTGAAGGACCAAAGTTAAAAAATTCCATGACACAGTATCAAATGCTGCGGCGAAATCAATTAACAATAGTAAGCCGGGAATGTAATTTTTCTCTGTATAAAATAATAGGTCATACAGCATTCTAATATTAATCTTCCTGGTAAAAATCCAGTTTGATCTTCATCTATAATATTTTTTAAATTATTTTTCAAGCGAAAAGCAATAGAGGAAGAGGCAATTTTGTAGGAAACATTCAATAATGAGATAGGTCTGCAATTTTTTAAAAGCATTTTGTCTTTATTTCCTTTAGGGATACAAGTTATAACTCCTTGTTTTTGTGTAGTTGATAATTCTCCAATCTAATATGCACAATTGACTGATCTTAGTAGCAAGAAACCTATATCATTCCAGAAAAATTTAAAAAATTCTACAGTAAACCCATCATTTCCAGGACTTGTATTATTAGACATCCGTTTTAAAGAATTCAGCATTTCATTATATGTCAAATCTCCCTCAATGGATTCTTTATGATTTTCAGATAATTTTGGTATATTCAAATCCCCAAGTATTTCTGTTAATGGTATATTATCTGTTAATTTATATAAGTTTTCATAATGACGCTTAGTTACAGCTAAAATTTCTTTTTGGGTTTTCATGACTTGACCTTATTCTGAAATGAGAGAATTCATTACTTTTGAGACATAGTTTCTATTTTCGAGATTACAGAAATATTTTGTTGGTTTTTCTCCCTCATATATCCACTTAGCTCTTGATCTTATTAGGTGACCCTCCATTTATTTCTTCCTTAAATTTAAAAGTTCTGTTTTTTTAGTTTCTAACAATTCATAATTTATGTTCTCTTCTTTTTCAATTTTATTAATTTCTTTCAAAAGTTTGTCTTCTTTATCCACTTCAATTTTTTCTTATAGGATGAATAACTTATAGACATGCCTCTCATATTCATTAATAAAGTCTCGAACAATAATTGGTCATTTATATTAAAACACAAATTCGGAAGTGGAATATCTTTTATATCTTCATTATTTTTTAGTATATTAGTTGAATATTGCGTTTTTGTTTCTAAAATGACTCTTTTTACTTTATTAACATAAGTGGTATCAGGGAGGAGGGAAATATTAAACTTCCAATATGTTCTTCCCTTTTGAAATTTTCCGAATTCCAGTGTAATGTATATCAAAGAATGATCAGTGCGATAACCAGGTAAAATTTTTAGCATTGTCAAGATCTGTATAGATGATATTTGAGATTAGAAAATAATCAAGCCTTGCTTTTTTAACAGGATTTTGTCTAAACCAAGTATATTCCATTTTTTCAATGTTATTTTCTCTCCAACATTCTATTAAGTTATATTCTGACATTAAGGAGTATACTTTATCGCGTGCATTTGGATTATTTAAATGTAAGTAGTTAAAAGAATCAGCCTCTTGACTTAGGACTAAGTTGAAATCTCCAGCAAGGATGAATAATGAGTTATCCCATTTCGACATTTTTTCTGATACTAAATCATAGAACCTTGGATTGTCCCTATTGGGACCATATATATTAACAAGGGTTATATTTTTATCACAAATATTACAATTAAGGATAAGTAAATTTCCTTCATTATCAGTGCCAATACTATTCACCTTGCATTCAAAATTATTGTTAATAAAAGTCGCGACACCACGGGACTGACTATTAAAATTTGAGAAATAGGTTTCATAGCCCCAAATAGAGCGTATATACTTTTCTTCATTTTTTGAAAAATGGGTGTCTTGTAACATACAAATGGAATAATTCTTACTTTTCAAAAAATTAATCACATCTCTTCGTTTTGCCCTGTCAGCCATACCTTGAACATTCATACTAACTAAGGAAATTTTACTTGTCATATTTTACAATTTTAATTTAAAAACACATGTTGGAGGTTAAATACACACGTGGAAAGAAATTTAAAAAAAATATTAAATGACATTTGGGATTAAGGATATGAAGATATTTTTATCCACTCCTTAACAGTCACATACACCCTGTGACATACCAACAAAACCCCAAAGAAACCGTCCAACAGAATTTTGCTTGGTTTAAGAAATTCCATAACAGTATAAGATTTCTCTGGCCTTTGAAAATGGAAAAAATAAATAAAAGTGGAAAGGTGCTAAACATTTTGTGAAACCTAATATAAACTTCATATTTGATGCAGCTGATTATTCAGATTATGGTAGTTAGATTAGAACAAATGAAAGTAAAGAGATCATACCCTATATACAAATTTGAGACAAAAACAACAGACAATTCACTTTTCAACACATTAATAAACAAATACATGCATATGTATTAATCACTTACTCAGTAGAACAAATACCATCAAATCCTGAATAATTCATTTTTAGATACTAGACCTATAGAACACTTTCAGATCAGTAATTAATTATTAAATGCCTTCCTAATACATTACAGACTTATTAGTCAATGCACAATTGTTTAATATATTCAGACTAAATTACAGCCTTTTTAATCAATAATTCATTTTTCAACACATGTATGGTAAATTACAGCCATATTAATTAATTTTCCACATATTCCTAATAGATTACAGATTTATTAATTAATAATTCATTCCTTCTAAGGTCAAAACATTCTAGTAACAAACTTATGAAAACAAAATCATTAATAATCACAACCTTATTTATCAGACTTTAATTTAATTAAATTTTCAATATATCTATAATAATGAATTTCAGACTTAATAATCGATATTTCGTTTTCACATATATCCATAAATTACAGACTATCAATCAATAATTCATTGTTCCAATACAATTTTACTATAAATCTCATTTGTTTATTTATTCGAAAAATTGTGGTTAAAGAGTCTTTAATAGTGAAAAGGTCACGATTTATTTGACTCTTCCCTTCCCATTCCCTATACTTAAAGTATGTTCATAACATCAAAGCCACGAAATCATTAGGATGTGAGTTCATTTGTGCTAAATGTAAAGAGTACAACACTGCTATATGTGAAAATGTCATTTATTTATTAAATGGCATTGAAAACTTAAAATATTCAATACATGATATTAAGTGTAACAAAACAAATTGTTTAATTTTCATTGAACATATAACATAAAAAAAATAAAACAAGTTTCCATAACACAAAGGTAGGGTACACACAACGGCCATCAGCAATGGAATTGCGTTCCCCACCCGAAGCATTTGACGTGTAATGTCAACCAGGTGTAAGCGATGGGATGTGTTTTGACGCCCCCATGCATTTGCCTATGAAAGGAAAAACAATTGGTAGACATTGCGATCTATATGAAAGATGTAAAAGGTCTTAATGTTTCAAAGAATCATGTATCTGTATTGTAATTTCAAGATTCACAAAACATAGATGAAACTTTTTGCAAGTCGTTATACTTTTGAACAGAACAGCATAATTTATTATTTGACTTTCAAGAGCGTTAAGCTCATCGTCATCATGCTTACATTCTACAAAGTATTCCTAATTTTCTGTAACCTCCCGACTGTGAAAATAGTTCTAATTTACAATTCAATGACATATTCAAGTAAAAAATCAGATGAATATGCCAAATCTTAATCGAGAAATTCGAAACAGTCAGAAAAATATGCAAATAAAAAAACAATGGTGTATGAATACTAAGTATTCTATGTGTACTAAAAATGATTTCTGAACTACTTTCGGTGATCCCTTTTATTTATGATATCAGCAACTCTATATCAGAGGGCTATTCAATAAACTGGTTCCCGTTCCATGTTGCAGCGCACCTAAGATCCCTTATACAGCCAGACTTCAGCGGGAACCAGTTTAGACCGATTAAAAGAGCAAGAAGTTATTACAAAACGGTCGACGGGTTATTAATAAGAATCACGGAAACAAAGTTAATGATAAAATTGACTTGTCTAATAAACGAATAAATAAAATTTGATTTTATCTGAATAAAAAATTAATGATGGTTTTTGTTTGGTGAGTGTTTTTCGACGTTAATTCACTTTTATGTTTAGTCAAAATATCAACTTTAATTCCCCCGAGCAATGAATAAAAACAATTGAACAGCAAAAAAGGTAATGTAGAGTCCCTGGTAATATCAATTTACCGCAGAAGATATTCGGTCAAAATTGTTCCAAAATAGTGTGTTCACATCTTTTAGACATAATTATGTAAATGCATATATTAATCAAACTTCTGACAACTTTGTAGTTCCTTTATATGAGAAAAGTAGGCAGTTGCTTACGGAGGATGGGCGTCTAGTACTGGTTCTTTCCAGGAACGATGGTTAGGTGAACTGTTCGCCTCATATGACTCTGACTGTTGAAGAGGGGCGCAAAACCCAAACAAACAAACAAACAAAACAAAACAAACAAACTTTGTAGTTCCAAACAAAATCAGTGCCTACAGAGTTTTGACTAGTGTCGGTGGTTTTGTATCTCTATAGTAAGCATATAAGTCGTGTATTGGTAAATTACAATGAGGCTCTCTTGAAACTAGAAAGATGCGGCGTGATATCAAGACTCCATTTAAGCATACAGGTAGTATATAAATACCGGATAATTCTCATTGTGATACGTTACATATTCATTGGATTTGACCATAATAAGGGGAATGGATCTCTAAGAAGCTGGTAAGGTAATGGCACGGATTATATGACTACTTTTTTCGTCAATGTCTTATCATAATGAATAAATTATTTGATGATATTTGACATAATTCTGGAGTGATTTCTAAATTGTAGGTTTAGATGTATTTTAGTTGAATAAGTTTGAAATTTAAAAAAAGAGTCGGAAGAAAGAGTACCTGATATCCAAATAATTAATGAAGGTAAACAAATTATGAAAAACTAAGGTATCTCTTGATATGTTGGTACATCTTTGTTTATTCAAAAAGATTCAAACTTTTGGTTGCATGTTGCATGTCAGACTATAATAAAATCTCATTTCGCTACCTTCTCCGTATCATGACCACCCTTTATATACAGATTCAACTTGTTGATAAGTCCATCACATTTTTCTTCAAAAGGGGTTTGATATCGATGATTTACTCTATATTCTCATGTAAGGGTTCTTCCGGGGTCTAGTGGTTATTGTTTCTGACGAGTAATGACTAGCAACTCACCACCATGAGTTCTAATCACACTCGAGACCTGACTCAGGTTTGTAGGTTTGATGGGGGAAGGTGTGCTTGTTTTGCCTGTGTCATTTTCTTTCTTATATCTGCTTTTATACGTATCCTGCGCATGCGCCATCAATTTAAGAATGTATGGGTACAAAAATTGTATTAAAACTGTGCATGTAATACGCAGTTAAATTCTACGATTTATGACATAAATATTTCCAAAGTCGACTTATTTCTACAAACCCTATGTCATTTTTACCCATGTTTTGAAAATAGTATTTGAAGTTTTGCGAGTTACGGAATAGTTTGTGGAATTTTGATCAAACTTAGTTAGGGGTAGTCTCAACATTTAAGTTTTTTCCTTTAGGGCGCCTGGGTCATTTGGTGACTGTTCCAGTTTTCATGATAGAGGAAAACTCCCAGCATACACCTGGAAACTAGCAAGACAGCTTCTCCATATTGTCTCGGCCTTTGTGGGATTTGAACACACAGTGGTATAGGGTTAGAGTACTATCGAAGTCGTCGTAAGGTGACGTTGTTGCTTTGGTCTATAATGCTAACAAAAATGAACACAAACGTACAATAATAAATATAAACCTATAATATTTGTAATTCAAATGTCCACACAAGATCGTGAAAAAATGCATCTTATATTTTTCAGGGTATTAGTACCTTACTTCTAACAAAACATGGACACACAGGACTCTACAACAGTACCACAAATAAATTGGGCGTTTCAAGCCCCGCCAAACCCGCAATCGACAAATATTACCATCCGCGGAAGGAGGGAAATTTTGTGCGGACACGATGGGTCGGCAAGGGAACGCACATGTCAGCTTCTAAAACTTTTGATACTGGCAAGCATACCTGGAATTATTTTGATTATTCGGAACTCCGTTTCATTGGTATCAAACGTGAAGGTAAGTGTCATTTTTACAACATTGACCTCCATATTTGAATTATATTAGAATATCCTCTATATTATGATATTAGAAAAGAACATATTAAACAATATTACTGGAAAAGAACTAATATTTTAAAATTCACCGAACGTATGTCTTCTGAAAACCGCGGAATTATATTAAATCTATCCAAATATATTCACAAAAGTTTAAAACGTAGAGATAACGAATACTACATTAGATAAATCTTTCTCCCTATCAACTGTCGAACATATTTCCTTCTCGTTTTTCATAGTTTTGTTTTCAAAGTTTATTATTATTGTTGTTGTCAGTCTCTTTAGTATACTTAACATGATATTGTGTGGTATAACGATGTAGAACTCATTGTTACATCAATTTGATATGATCACGATATATCACAGGAAATGTTAATTTTATTGTGTTTTGTAATATGTAAAATGTTGGAGATGCTGTCTTATTTTCAAATACAATCTATCTAAAAAATCTATCTTAGACCCCTGTCAAACAGCTATTCATACTTCATGAATTATTCATGAAATATGCAAGAATAGTTCAAGAAAAAATCGTGATTTCATGTATTCCTTTCGAAGGCTATGTTGCTGAAACTGTCAGCCTTTGATTCTGTTACTGTATAATTAATAGGCACTGCTTATCAAACTGAGTAATTCTATCAGTACAAGAGGCCATAATAGAAATAAGGCCTTTTTTCTTCTTGAAAGCGTACGGAAAGATTAATAAGTGACAAAGGGGGTGTGTACAGTTCCTCGGGCCTAATAAAAACTCTGGGGTCTCGGGGAAAATTTGGGTACGTCGGGTTTCCAGAAACAAATATGTTTTACGCTTACGGCGTATTTGATCCTTGTTTGAAGCTCCTGAAGACCTAAGCCATTCAATTAATAAAATAATACATGATTTTACTTCTATGTACACAATTAATGTCATCAAAAAGAAATTTGCAGTTTTAAGGACAAATTGCATTTTTTAGGTCCATTAATGTCATTCGATTACGCTTGATCGCGCATTGATAGAGATATGCAATTGCGTAAACTAAATACGGCTAAACTTGACGCCTTGATTGCGATGAGAAAATTATCTAACTGGGACTTTAAACATTGGGAAAAATCATTGTTATAAGAGTTGTAAAGAATAATTCAGGTACTTATTTAGTCTGAGTCTAAACTCTTGACTAGAAATGCCCATAATTACATGACGCGTTTATTGCGATATCACAATCATGTCTTTGTTTTTAAACTTTGTACAACTGAAGTGAATAATATCACCAGACTGTGTGTTAAGTGCTTATAACACCACGTCATAGCATTGATTTACCTAATGTTATAACAATGTCTGAATTCCCATAACGACTCTATTTAACAAACTACACACGTAAATTAATGTCACGTATAACTCTAAATCATCCAAAGGAACGTACTGTTTGTCACATTGAATTTGCGTATCTCTCAGTTTTGCAATTTCGTACTATGGAAACATCCCTTCATGTTGTTTGCAAATATAATAGGAAAATGCCATCTGTATCACCGCCATTGTTTGTTTAATTATTAAGTGGTCTTATTGCTTCGCTGTTAAGTATGTTGTGAGTATTTTATCATTAAGTGGTATAACTGTGGCTGCTTTGCTTTAGGTAAAAATTACACAATGCCTGCTTATAATTACAATTTGCTCATTGATACTACTAGTTACATAATAATGCTTAGTGAGTTTGCAAATTGCACTATGCTTACTTTCAACTTGCTTAGTGGCTGATTGCATCTTTCATATTCTGTGGTCACATCGCGTGTTTTGTTCTGGGAGCATTGTAGCTGTGAAATGTTAAACTGTCGATGCATATATACAGTCCCGGATACGTTGCTCTGTCATTCGGGCAGATGAAATTATAATAGCATACATGATATCATTGTCAACAAGCGTGGTGAAGTTGTCACCATGCATTTTGACTATACCAGTAAGCATACTAGCAGTGTCAATGAGTAAGTTGTAATGGTAAGCAGGTTTTTGTGTAATATTTACCTAAATATCATTCCCTAGTTTACAGTGCTTATATTTGTATGTCAGTTGTCATGGTTACACACCAAACAAAGTGTCACAACTTGCAGAAATAACATGTTTCTTTCACACATTAGGTGCGATCACATGCTAGCAGTTGGATATTAAAGTGTGAGTTATGTCTCTCATTCGTGTTTTAGAAATAATTAGCAAGTTTACTAACTTCGGTATTGTATTCACTAGTGGGTGTTCTTCGTTAGCTATGTATGTTTACCATTCTTTCTCACTTAGGGCCGATTTTTTAAGGAAATCTTCATCATTATGTATATCATATTATACTAGTCTAACATACTTGTACCTTTATAAGTATCTGTGTTATATCTAATTGATTCTTTGTTTATTTTATAGATACATAAATAATATAATGGCTCGTATATACAATGTCAACAATATTACTTTATTTCTTGTAAACTAAATGTACTTTATTGTCAGCCTTATCCTTGATTTTAGTTCTATAAAGTATCACATAATACATAATATACCCCATTGCAGATTCTTTCGTATTGAAATTGCAATACTATTAACCTACTCGTGCTCTATCTATCCTATCTATCATTGACCCTTTAAAAGATTATTTGTGATAAAACATTAATGAATTTACTGATACCTTGATCTGTCAGCAAACTGATCTGAACATGTACAACCTCTCCAGAGCGGCCCTCTGTAGAGCAACGACCTCTCTATAACGACACCTTCAAAATTTCCCTAAGCTGATATTTACTATAAATTTAACCTCTGTAGAGCAACAACCTCTGAACAACGGCCACTATTTGCAGCTCCAACAGGGTGTTGCTCTACAGAGGTTGTACTGTAAGCATAAGTCAGCTCTATCATTTCATCCATTATACTTCGAGAATGGAGATTTGAGCTCGGAGACTGTTTTAAGGCTTTATAACCCCCGGGCACAAGGGCTTATTGTTATACGTATCATTTTCTCTGTCGTCTTGTTTGTTCAAAAACCATTGTGATGGAAACAAATAATTTACCATTTACCATTACCATTTACCATTACCATTTACCATTACCATTTACCATTACCATTTACCATTTACCATTTACCATTACCATTTACCATTTACCATTACCATTACCATTTACCATTACCACTTACCATTACCATTTACCATTACCATTACCATTTACCATTTACCATTTCCATTTACCATTACCATTTACCATTGCCTTTTACCATTTACCATTACCATTTACCATTTACCATTTACCATTACCATTTACCATTTACCATTCATGTGGAGAATTGGTATAACCAAGTTATTGCTGCTAAGGAATCCCAGAAAAATGACCAGATTGATTTTCCAGCGATATACGAGTACTTAAATACTATTGAAAATAGGGGTAAAACCCGAAATTACAAAGTTATTTATTCTTAAAAATACTTTCAGATAGAATTGTCAAAATTCTAGGGTTCAATTAACAAAATCTAACTGTATCAATTAAAGCAGATCTGTAAAAGAAGGAATCGTTTCATTATTTTTTTTATTTTATATTTTACAGACTTTCAATGACAATAACAACATGAAGAGAAACATCTTCTTCAGTCTTGAGTTGAGTCTGGTCATTCATAACCTTCAAATAGAAAGAGGGACAACAGCCCTTTATATATCATCTAACGGGGACCAATTCGTGTGGCCGAGACTTTCAACTTTATATTCCCAAACTGACGACTCAATCAATACCCTTTCTGCTTGGAAACCGTTGCCAGGTGATAATGTTAATTTCCGCTCACGTGGTCACTTTCAAACATACATTTCGACATTCAGAGACAATTTAAATCCACGAAATTGCAGTTTGCGTCTAGCCGTGAAATTTTACAGTGACATAAACAGTATGTTTATCAAGATGATTGCAAGAATTACCAATATAGGAAACCGTTTTAAATTTTGGAATGAACTCACAGCGTACCAAATGCTTATAATCAGCAAAGAGCATGCCGGAATAGAAAGAGCCATTGGCAGTACTTATTATACTAGAGGTAAGTGGGCACATTTATAAAGCATGTGAGACAATATACATCATAAACTTCACAAGGCAATCACTACAATACAACAATCAATTCATTCGATATCTATTTTTGCATAGTTTTTTCGTTATAATAACTTCGCCTCGGTTGACAGTATTTCCTCAAGTTGACAATTTCGGTGTCACCCTGTCAGACATGCAATATTTATATAATAATGATTTTTTGTCTTACCTAAATGATAAAAAGGCATACAAGGCAAGGGTTTTAACAGTAAATTCTTTAAGAGATTTGTCGAAATTATCTATTTCATTTCATTTGGATAGTTCCAATTGTAATAGTTTATCGATCTTTACAGTGAACAATATAATGAAATAGAAAATCATCTTCAATAACATTACACAGTTCACGTTCATATAGAATATGTACAAGTTTAGTATGCGACCTATTTTTGTTTCTAATCAGTACAATGGAAGATGAAACGTGATAGATTGCCTATACTTAGTACATTGTAATTCGATTTATTAGATTTAATGTTGTTTTATGTCGAATCGACAACTAACGGTCATGTAACGCGCATTTAGATAAGAGGACAACAAATATACAGCAAGTGAAAAGGTCAATAGATCAATAACAATGAAGGTTACATGGTATAAAATGGTCAGATTGACTGGTAGAAACATTATAAAAAGAGTGGGAACTATCTTATCATCATTGTGTCATACAATTATACATAGTGTATAAATGTATTCTTCGTTAAAAGGAAGTGTCACAGTTTATTGCACCAAACCCCATTTCTTTTATGCAATCGCTGATTGCAATTCGATTGTGAATCGCATGATATTTCGATCAAAAACGAGGTAGAAACTTTTCAGTTACAATTGGAAAATATGTATCCAAGTCATTTGTTTTCCACCATTCAATTGTTCGACATGTGCTTTAATAGTAAGACGTTGCTTATGGAATGAAAAAAGACAGCATTAGAACCAAGAAATAATCAGGATAACTTCCTGGAACAAAACATTTGTTGATTAGTCTCGTTACTAGTATATAGAGAACAAAATAAGTTTTTGTGGCGCTAAGTATTTTGACTTCTTTCCTTAGCACGACTAAAACTATGCATTTAAGTAGAGAGTACATGTACAAAAAAACTTTAAAACGGCCAATAATATCGTGCGGTGCCTATTAATGAACTGCGATCGAAATGGACTATTTTTGTTCGAGCAAATAAACGATGAATCATGAACATAAATTAAGTGGACTGGCTTCGTAAATATCCGTATGTTTGGTTAGCACGGGTAGCGCTAGGGAACGGACGACATGAGTTGATAACAAATGTAATTTATTCCAATTAAAACATCCAAATTTAACTAAAAATGACCTAAATCAAATAATTGGTCACAGAAAAACTCAATAAGCATCGCATTCCATAACCTGGAGTTAACATCATCTTGTCATTTGCTATTTCGAAAAATACATTTCAAACAAACATGGGTTCCCGAAGAAACACTCGTAGAACAGCATGTTGTGTTGTTAATGCTTCATTTGTTGTACGAAAATAAAGTAGAGCTGGAATTAAACCTGGAAATATCAAAAGAAAAAAAAGCTAACAGAGAGACTTAATTGACAGAAGTTCAGTCATCTCTTTTGGTGAAGATTTTAGTCATTTTAACATTTCAATATATAAATCATACTATTATAAACCATGGATTTGAACTTCGGTGTGATATTCCACTTTCAGATCCATTCATCTCTTCAAAGAACGCAAGTTAAGGAAAATAAGTGTGTTCAAGTTTTATATTTTTTATCGAATCCTTTTTTGTCTTGGTCTACAAATCATTCATTTACAGTATATGACTCCATATCAAAACAGACTTTTTTTCTTTCTATTTCCGATAAGACAGCAGTTTTTAAATTCTTGATACTAGTGATGGTATTCATGTCTTAGAAATTCATCTTCAACAGCTAGCTGTATAAACCCCAAAAAATCAATAGATAAATACACTGTTTATTTGCAGAAAAGTAATGTTTTAAGGGTAAAATGCTATTAAAACTAAGATATATCTTTGAAACGGGCACCAGTGCTCCAAAGTCATTTACCTGTATCATCCTTAACTATAAGTAACCGACACCTTTACCACAAGAAACGCTATTCTACGAAAGTTTTTACCAAGGCTTTAGGGACGGTCCAGATTTTAAGACCTACCCCCTCCTCCCTTGCGGGTTTTGGAGACAGTACATTCATTTAAGACCAATTACGGGTGATTGTTTGGCGTTATGTGCTGTATTATTTGGAATGATATAAGCGATAATATAGAAGAATTACCATACAGTACGAGTAGAACATTTATAGTTACACGTCGAAAAATGACGGTCTTGATTAATACAGAAATATCGAAAACATGAAGGCAACCGGCCTCGAAATAAATGTAAACAATACAATGTACTAGTAGATAACGTGGATGTGCAGGTGGCGAAATGGTGTAAAAGTGAGGATTTACTATATCAATATCAGACAAAACACCTATTGAGGCTAAGGCACTGTACTTATGACTGTGAATCTGAAATTTGAACCGATGAAAATGACGATATGTAGGACATGTTACATATTGACATAATTATATAAACATAACATTTCTGAGATGGCGTTATTAGAAATTGTCAGCCCGAGAAATAATATCAATTTTTTCCAGGACTGACGATTTTTTCATAACGCCATCTCAGAAATGTGATATATATTTTTTTCAACCGAAAGTTTCATAAAAAAACATTAAGAAAACAAGAAAATAGTTTGGTATGATCAAGTAACGCGTTTTCGTGAATTTGAAGTGACCCCGAAAACACTGGCCAAGTCGATTACTAAGTATTTTATTGTCTTTTAACTTTTACAGTTCATCGCCAAATAAATTAAATTCTATTTTGGTGGTACAGTAATCATATATAATGAAAATATATGTACAATGTAAATCATGTATACATTGTACTTGATAATATGAAAGATAAAAAACATTACTTATTCAATATAATTGATTTTATACTATATAAATGAACGGAACGAACCTAACTATAATATACAAGTACTGTACAGTAAAACAATTTGTCATAAAGTTCAGAAAAAAATCTACAGGATCGTATCATATGATTTTAAATTTTACGTAATAAAGACTCTCTCAATTTATTGGCGTAATAAATGAAAGCTGCGAGTTTAATTAATTTTGTGTTACTGTTTAAACTTTATCATTGAACGAAACTTCTGAAGATTTGGCCAAGTATAACCATATTTTTGAAGATATATTTTCTAAGATCAAGACAAAACGGACAAACTGAAAGAAAATGATATTCTTATTCTACTCTATTCATATTACATAATTTGCAAGTACACTTATTTTTTTCAAAATTTCTACATGTTCCTTCTTCAATTGTAATGATATTCTGTACTTGTCAACGTTGATACAATTGACATAATTTTCAAATTCATATCATAGCATCAAACAGTTTAATTTTTCCAGAAACTTACATAGAAAGAACATTAAGTGAATTAAGTGTTTTATTTGCTTAGTTAGAAAGTGATTTTTGCGGTTGATAAATATTGCTATTTTATGAGAGTGTAACAATCAAATACGTTAATGTTTTGTCTGTTTGAAGTTTACTACGATCATATAATAAATCAACATTTTCAACTCTATTTCCTTTCTTGAAAACCATAATGACAAGTTTTGTTTTTGTTGACAGATATTCCCACTCATTAAAATAACAACGCAATTTGTTTACTAATCGCTGTAAACACTCTTTAGACTATGCAAATATGGCTTATCAGGTCAGATTTTCATGATAATGAATTTGCGCAATGATCATTTGTAAAATATTCTGGAATAATGAAAACTAAGTGTAAAATACGGCAATGTTTCGTTAATACCACGATAACTTGTAACGGGGTGGGTTGAGTTTTGGAGAAGATGCGGTTTTCAGGAAGGTAGGGGTTTGGGGTAGGAGAAGGTTTTTGTACGTTGGTATATGTGGGAAGATGATGTTTTTGGAAAGGTTGGGTTTTGGGGAACCTGGGGATTTTTATGTTGGTTATACCTTAGAATCTTGCCTCATGTGTATTCAATCAACGGATTGTCGTCAGTGAATCATGTGACATGTGTTATGTTGCTGGTGGTATTCTTATGGCATCGTGCTTTGAAATGTTTAATATTTTAAGTCGTCATCGTCGAATTGACTTCTTGGAATTATATGGCATGATAACTGTATGGCTATACTTGTTGTGGTGTTGATATTCTAGTGTGAATTGAAATATTGAATTACATGTTGTTTCGTATGACATTAACTTCAATTTTTACTTCCATGATCTTATTTCTTGTTTCGTTTAGTGGTCATAAATCAGGAAGGTCATTTCTGTTATGAACATAATTAGTTTAAAATACAATAAATATATTTATCATGTTACAGCACTTAGCAATAATAATTTCTAATTATTTTTATAGTGGCTTAGATTATGACGTTCAATTAATTATTTCCAATGAATTCGTATCCTGTTTAATTGACTTATACGGGCTATAGGGTTTGTCTGCAATAGAAATGCTGGTAAACATTGTAATTCTCGCTATAAATAATTGCATTATTAGTGTGTTTGACAGTTATGATTATGATTTTTTCATTGCTTACCTGGCTTGAATTACCCACAAAAACATCACCGGAGTCCAAGGTTATCAAGGGTCAAATTGTTGCTCGTATTAGTTGGGTTTCGGAAGCCGGTATAATTTCACGGCCAATGATTGCATTTATTTTTTAGCTTCGGTGAGATTCGATTACTTTCGTAAGTTATACGATAATTTTCGTTACACCAGTTGTCGAATGTACAATATTGTATTTTACGATGCGCTACATAATATCATATAAACATGAGGAATGGGACCTTCCCTAACGGTAAAATAAAGAAAACTATCGATTGTGGTACGAAGCTAAAAATAATCGCATTCAGCGATCGTGTAATTATTCAGCTTTGACAGTTTAATAAAATCGCACTATAACTATCCAGATAAGATAACTTTATTCGCATGTTTCATAAATTTTCAAATATAAATTCAGAACATGAACTTTTATATATTTTGAGTAATTTGACTCGACGACGTGATATTCTTATCAAATATTGTTGGCCTCAAATGTTCAATGTCTACGATATTTGCCAGATTACTGTAACCTTTTGCAAAATAAATACTTTTCTTATTTTATATTTATTATCATTTCATCAAATGGGTTTTCAGACGTAGCTGTGTTTATTAGCGTCTTTGCTGAATATACTCGTGTTACTTTTGATTTAATATACGGATATAGTAAACGGAAATTTACACGAGGTAATGAACCCAACAAATCTATTTCTGAACGGATAGCTGAGATGTACATCGCTAATGGCCATCGATAGCGAACGACATAGCTTAAACGTGCGATTCTCATGTTTTTATATTAAATAAATGACTCGGAATTGACTGAGAAATTTCTTATTGTTGTTAAATGTAGAACAAATCAATTTATTTACAATGAAAGAGGTGTATAAACGTACCGGATTAGCATCGCTTATTGATAAGACAAAATTCGTTTAAATTGGAAATAATGACAAATTCTTTCGCAAGCGTGGTTCGGCCAGAACATGTACTTGTAGTCTGGTTAATGGTTACCAAACTAATCCTAGGTTTATTCCAACAGCAAAAAGTTACTGAAGTATTTTGGGTCGAAAAGTCCCTCCAAAGTTCAAGAGTATGTTTGGAAAACAAATAGAGAAGAAAGAATTGGCCACCTACTTCCTCATAATTTATTCAATCCTTGTTGCTCTGATTTCTTTGATTCCATATGGTTAGTTAACTAGGTACGGCAAGAACACCCATTCAATGCTGAAGCGACACTTCAACAAAAACAATGAAGAATACAATCGGAATAAATGGCATAACCAGTTGGTCATTTACATATCACAGTTATCAGCACTGTGTGTTTCTTCATAATTTAGAATGAGGACGGTCCGTTACCTAGCTGCTTTATTCTATGGCACATATTTCTGTGCGTCCGTTTTCGTCTTTGGATTCGCCCACTTTACTGGCTTCTCTCTTAGGCTGTCGCCTATATTCTCGCTACATGGTCAAACTTGTTAAACGCCCTATTTTGTCTGTCAAATTGATTTCAATATTATAGTTACGAGGTCAGACGTCCTTATTTTCCAATTATTTAGCTATTGTAACTTATCATTGTTACCAAGTTGTCATTCGACTTTTTGCCCACTTACTTACTCCCTTCTTTACCTGTAAATATTTAGGACAAGGACATAGGATCTTCGCTTCTCTCCAATTCTCTCTTCGTTTTTCCACTCAACTCCGTTTCTGTCCTCTGTTCTGCACTTCTCTGAGTTTTCCGCGCTTTTCTCCGCTCCTATCCATTTGTTTGTCTAAACTTCCTGTCGCTTCTTTCGGCTTCTCTCCATTTCTCTCCGCTTCATTCTACTTCTCTTCGTGTTGGTTATCATCTTTATGCTACTTTGGTTATGTTATCAGATGGTTTACGTGGAACCTGACCATGCAAGTGATCCCCACATCTCACCTTTATTTAATGTGTTGTTCATGTCTTGTAGGATAGCATAATCGGCATTGGGTATAGACGACAAGCTATTCGTACTTAGAATTAGAGACGCGCGATGTGACATGGTGATGTTTTCAATTTACTTCACAAAAGCAAGTGCAGAAAATAATATAATTATAAGATTTTTCGAATCCTATTAAGGCTTAGGTTTTCTCAGTGTTAAATTGGAAATGATAGGGTCACAGAGGAAACACAGTGTAATCATAACTTTCTGAAGTCGACATTATCACAGTCTGATGGCTTTATGAAAACATCAAATGCAGAAATTACAGTGATTGCTTAAGACACTTATTTAGATCTAATGCAGTATGTGTTGTGATAGAGAAAGAAATTGAAGTGTGTGTTTTTTTGTTTTTTGTTATTTAGAATAATTAAAACATGTTACAAAAAACATTTGTGTCATTTAGTTTACCATTGGTAGAAATGATTTGTTCTGATGTATTCCTGTTCTGTGAAACTGATAGTGATATAGCTTCAGTAGTATAACTACGGACAAATTATATGTTGTAGGGTTTTGTTACTTTATGCTCTAAATGATATATGATATGTTGATGAATGTGACTGTGACTGCTGAAAATATTGAAAATACAGAACAACCTCTCAAGAGCGACCCTCTCTTGAGCAACAACCGCCATACTACCTTCAACGGCAGCATGATTTTCTCACTGCACGATTAAAACCCCATTAGCTTTCTTATGTTAAAATTAAAGTAGGTCTTATTTTACCTAGAAAGATGTCTTATCAGTAAAATTGACTTTAATTTTCCAAAAAAACATTCTGAAATTTTCTTTTTAATCATGAAGTACAAATAGAAATGTAGCATAGTATTTTTTCAATGATATTGCAAAAAAATATGAAAAAGCATCTGACAACATTTGTACGCGATGTGGCCAAAGAAAGGCATTTTGTAAATGCACATATTAGAGCAAATGAAATACATTTCTTACATTTTACTATTATTTTATCTTTTGTTCTGTATTACGAAATTCAAAAAGCTAATGGGCCTTTAAGTATTAATTTAACCTATCTAGAGCAACCCTCTCACAACCAAAACGTATTGATTTGGAGAGGTTACAACTAATGTACCCAGTGTTTTACTTGACAGTCTGCAGATATCTACATTCGACTTCTACGTATTTGTACACGAAAAGCGGTATCGTCATATTGATGTCAATTAACTATATATATGACACATGAATGCTTTTAAGAAGTAACTTATTTGTCTAATGTCGTGTCAGAAAGTATGACACATTTAATGAAGCTGGTTTCTGTGTCTGATTATATAGAGTGAGTCTCCTTCCGTGGGAGCGCCAATTAACATGAAATCTTTAGTGCGAATGGTGTTATGTTTCATAAGATTCTGACATTAGGTTCACTTAGTATACAGAACTTTGAAATGCACGCGTAACTGCAACAAAGTCACGTATATGATACTTCACTTTGCTTCAAACATTAAAGTGGTTAACTCCCCGGCGAAATTGGAATTCCTCGGCGTTAGTCTAAAGAAGAATGCATCGGATATAACTGACATATATGTTTATTGTTGTTCACTGGCTACTTTCAATGGTTACTTGGTGCCCATTTCATCAATCGCGAACGACAAAAACGTTTGATATTCTGTTATTCTGTCAATGATTCTTGAAAACGAGTACCTAGCGTTTAAAAATTACAATATAGTAGCCGGAAACCGTGAAACCAAGACTTACGTACGAGGCGTATTTCTCGGTTACGGAAATACCCGAGTAGTTATGACTGTCACCGTCGAGTTTTAGACAAATGTACGTGGTATTCGAAGGATGTTTCCTAGACAAACCGACCAGGACATACACGCAATTAAATATCCAACTAAAATTCTTGAAACCACAGAGTTGAGAAACATACGGCTGACTTGAAAGGACGCAACCTGGATATAGCAAAGTCCTTCAGACTCAGATAATGTTCTTCTCGATATTCATATTTCATTATATTGCAATTAAAGAATGAAATAAAAGGGGGTTCACTCGAGAAATACTGATCATGTTACCATTTCCGACATTGCCTTATATCAAAGTATATTAATATATTACTGCAATATAAAGTATCAAATTGATTGGACACCGTCCTAATAATTTTTGTCGTAATACCTAATCGATAATAGAATACAACTAAATAGATCCTTTATAATGCTTTAGATACATTTCTATCGTTTCGTAATAGGGACTATCAATATTTACTCGCTTCCGTGGTCAAGGTGTTAAAGGGGCATGCCCTACAACTTGGTGCATCTAGAATCAAGGCAAAATGATGATAAATTAGAAGCTTGTAAAGAAAAAAGCCGACGAAGAAAGTTTCAGCCAAAAATTCATCCAATTAAAAATAAAATCATAAAAAAATATGTATTTGTGACACATACATTTAGTCATGGAAATTTTTGGGTGGAAGTGATTTATTATTCATAGCTATGTTTTTGTGGCTAGTACCTAAACTAGTCATTTTAAGACCCAAGTTGTTCTTGCAATTATCCATTATGTATTGTTTTACATATAAATCTAACACATTTTTACACTTTCACAGAACGTTTGTCAGTTGTAGGGTATGCCCCTTTAAGGTTTGTTTATGTGAGAAAGTAGCCAGTCACTTAGGAAGGTTGGTTGTCAAGCACTGGTTCTCCCCAGGAACGATGGTTAAGTGAACTGTCCGCCTCATATGACCAAAAACTCTTGTTCGATTACGCCGCTTTAGAAAGGACCGTAGATAAAACTGCATTCAGTTCAATTTTATTCAACGGGTACTGATGCACTCTCAGCACTGTACATTATAATTACACAATAATACTTACACCATCCAATAAAATTTTAATGCAGATGGAATTAGGCCGTCACCATTGCAACAAACAACCTTAGGCATTTAGATATTTGGATATAAATATCAGATAGTTAGTTGCAATAGATAGCCACTACTAATGATTAACAAAAAATCCAAACTATGAACGCATTTGAGTAATCATACAGCTCTTCGAGTTGTGTCTCTAATGAATATGAAGCTAAATGATCTTTGGATTGCTTCCAGAAAAATTCCATGGAACCTAGGCTACGTGACTAACAGTCTGTAATTGCGAGTAAACAAATAAAATTGAGCCATATCAGCATCGCAGAAAATTAACTAACGAACTGTATCTATGATCGATTACCCTCTGTTTTTTTGTATACTGAATGTTCGATCTTGTGCCATATGTAATCTCACTTCTCTCATATTGACAATATAGTGTTCCTGCACTACTTTACTGAATGAAACTATTTTCAATATGTATTAATTTTGTTACCTCAACAGTTTATGAATGCTACTTTTGTGCGGGTAAATACTTGCATGATTATTAAACTTGTTAGTTTTACTATTTAAATTGCCAAAAACACTGTATTATTCCCCATGCTTTAAACTCAGCTTTTATAAAAACTGCAAAGTCTGCAATGTACTCGTACTTATATAACAAGTGGAACTATTTTTCAATGCGAGCGTAAGAGGCGTCACTTCATTGTATGTAGAAACAGTAATTAATAGCTATAGGAGCTTTGTTCCTAAAAATGGTCATATTTAAGGTTACCTGTAAAAAACGAATATGGTACGCTTGTCGATGAACATTTATTTTCTCTCATTTTATATGCTTTTATCTAGAATAAGTAGCTCGATGTATCCCGAAATATTTTACTTTAGTTTTGCTGTTGATAACTTCAGAGTCTGTGCCAAAACAATAGGATAGGTCGTGTTACAGTAAACACAAGTGATATTACCTTGGCCTAATATGTCCAGGGGTTTATATAACCCTCCTTAACAAACAGGAAGTTGTGCCCAGAGACCTTTCTGAGAAATCAGATAGTATAGACATATATTTATTTAATTGGCTTAATTACAGACATCATTTTATCTTCAGCCTCATGTTCACTATATCGTGCTTGATTAAGATGTAATTTTATTCCCAACCTACATACTTAGCTTGTGCATATTGACAACGCGATAAGAGGGAAAAAGATGATTAAGAGTAAAAAGTCTGCATGTCTTAGAATACGCTTCTGTTTGCACGTACAACTCAATCTGGTTGTCTCCCCTTTTAGAGCAGGTAACGACTTCAAAATATTATCTCAAAGTGAAAGTTAACGCTTAGCAATGAAAGGCCCGCCCCCTCATCCCACACCCCCTGTTATCAAAGCACCAAACTTCGGCTAGTTAATTGTTTCCTTAGCTTGCTGCTAAAACTAAATACAATATATTATCTCCCTTGACAATACGATAAAATCACTGTCATTAGTTAGTAAAGAGAGAATCGATTGATGGGATAATTTATGATCTTATGAAACGTCCAATACGAGTTTTTTTTGTGTGACACTGATTAAAATAATGCACGTTTATGCAATCATATCATCTTTAAAAAAATATGTGTTTACAGCCTCTAAACAGTGTCTAGATCATTGATCCTGAAGGGCGGTTTTATGTTATATGACACCAGTGTCTGTCCATTCGTAAGCAATTTCGTGTCTGCTCTGTAACCCTTCAACCCATCAAAGGTTTTCGAAGAAACTTGACTTTTGTTCACCACATCGAGAGGACGACAGAGCTCATGTTTCGGAAGGCTCGCGTCAAGGTCACAATTAAGGGTCAAATGCCGTATGGTTTATTTCGTGCCCGCTCTGTTTATGTTTAAGCGTTTCATTTTGTTACTTTAACTTAGCAACCACATAAAATAGTGCACGAACCTATTTTAATCCTGACATACATGTATATTATCACATTACCTAGTTTTGGTCAACCTTACTTTAGTGAATGCACTTGTATTCGTGCGCATGATATTCCATGGTTAGATGAAAACACGCATACTCATCCACTTAAAGTTCACTAAAAATGATGTTTTGCAGGATCAAGATAATATACATTCGGGCGAGTATTGCTCCGCCTTTAACATTATATAAGCTTGTACTGAAAACGAAATCTTGTCAAAATCGCCAAAACATGTTTAGTTTTTTCTTTGCAAACGAGGCGGTCTCCAAATTGTAAACTAGTACCGATGACTTGTGTGTATAAAGCCTTTGGTGCACTGTATCATGGAACGGGAACCAGTTTATCCTAATTGCGGACCAAGAATTGTCTTAGTATGGCCTTACTACGATGAGTTTGGATAAGTAATAGATTTATTGAAACAATGCGTTTCGTCACTAATATCAAGTTAATGGACCTTGTTAATGTTAAACTTCACTTAACTTTTTTGTCTACAGTTCGTCATCACATGATGTTTTATAACATTTATAGCTATGGTCAGGTACTAACGCTGTAAGTCACAGAATAATTATAGAAAATTTGACTAAAACGTTTATAGATCGAAAATTCCGATCTGCTTAAAATGTACAACGTTTAATGTTCATTATGAAACTACAAGAGAAAAGATGCAGTAATAAGATATTTATTTTCATAAGTGTTTCAGTGATTGGACTTACTTGACGAAAACAATCAAATATGTTCCTTCGAAACGTAGACTAAGTGTGCTGGTGTATGAAATATCACTTTTTTCTAAATAAATTTGACACTCAAAACACGCTAGAATTTGACCCGATTTCCGTTTAATGGGAATTAAGGCAGCTACACCAGAATGGCGTGATTTCATATATTAATGCAAGATTGTCAGTCTATCGTAAGTGCAATTCAATACGTTAATATAAACTATTTCAGAAGACGCAAATATTCGCGAAATCAACACTTTTTTTCGAACAGATTGTTTACTCGCACACCGTCATTGCAATTACAAATTCTGAGGATGAAATATTATGAGTTTGAAAAAAGACCGGATTTTTTAAAAATGGAACTCCCAAGTTACACGTCTTGTCTTTTTTCAGGTGAATTTCCTGACGAGGATTTACTGTGGTATAAAGAAAAGGAGTCATTGGGTAAAACCTTCTTAGAACAATGTAAGGCATATTCTCCATTCGCGGCCAACCTAGTCGCGAAAATGTATACGTCGTCACGCCTGGAGATGCAGCTGGACATATTAAGAATGTTCATTCTTAACAATACTGCTGTAGCACCGTCTGTACTATCGGGGGCGATTTGGTTTGATAACATGACGGAGTACATTGAAATCCTTAAAGATATTCAAGATGAACTCGCCCATGAAATTGTTCAGGTGAGAATTTCAGTGCAAAACTTGCTGAGAATATAATCAAACCTGTCTCAGAAGAACTCTTTTGAGATAAAGAAACGTGGTTTATATAAGAGGTGATTCTTATTCTGTGGTTAGATAAATCTCTGACTGTTTGACTTGGTGGACTTAAAGCATGTGGTACTATCCATGTGTATACCAGGGTTCTTCTTCTACTGTTGTTAAAGGTAGAAAATCCACCGATGACCCTGGCTGTTGCCTGTTTATGTTATGCTAAACCCCAGATATAAATGATTAGAATTATTACAAACCATTCAGTGAACGATTGTTAGTTTTGTCTGTACCACCAGCACAGCATCATTCAAGTTGTATAAACAAAACTATACTTTAAGAGTGGTGTATCGCGATTGTATAGAAATAGGTAGAAATAACCAGAAATGACAATATTCAAAATGTCGTCGGGGTACACAGTTTGTATGTTTACTGAACCATATTGTTTACATATTAATATTTACTAATATTTCTACTATTGGGTGCACGATAGAAAGCTTCCGGCTTCCAATTATTCGGGTCTCCTGAAATTCACTGCCACCGTTTTCTATTCTACTGTACAGCGGTAGCTGTATAAACATCGGTCCAGTTTAATGAATGGTTTAAATTTGAGGCTATGTTAAAATTTGGGTTAGCTTCGGGTAAAGAGATTGTATAAGGTTTTGGTTTAAATAATTTCCGATTAAATTCAGTCCTTGTGTCTGGTATTGGTACCTAGACATCTGGTTCCTGTGTGCTTGACTGCTTGCTCAGCTGAAATACCGAGGCCTTATATAGTGTTAGGTATTTTAACCTAATTTGAAGTTATAATGTTTATACAATTGGGCGCAGCAGACGGAAGATCCAATGGTTTAAATGGCAAAGTCGTTTGTAGTTTTCATTCGTTTCTCATAAGACTTTTAAATTATCATTCTTTGGTATCGGACAGCTGATCTTTTTCTAGACGAATTATACTTATGAGTATTAGTTTATTATAGCTGTTTGCGAGTATATAGTGTAGTGTCTATTACTAGTTTGGCTAATCCTGGCCATTTGATTGGCTAATGGTGATGACTGAATCTATTAATAGTTGACAGGCAAGTAAATCATGAAGGCATTGCCTAGATAAGTTGTTGTGTGGCTATTTGAAGTTCAATGTGGTTGTATGATAGTGCTCAGATTTATGGTGAATTCGTTAACATTTAGGGTTGATTCTATTTAATTGATGTAGGGTATGATATTATGGTGCTTGTGAACTATATACATAAAAATTATTCCTTTGTCAAATACTCATGATTGTCATTATAATGTGTATTACTCATATCATGTAAATAATTTATACTCTCCTTAATGAAGGATTGAATAAGATATACAGTCAATATCCTTTATGAAAATAGCAACTTCATACAAAAAACCTAAACCAATATGCTTCTTGTTATTCGTCTACCTATAACGTTTTGTTATAGTTTTTCTTGTTATCTGTAGATGTGCTCGGTTTATAATAATAACAAATGAACGCTAAATATTGACCGTTACTAGTTACATATAAGTGGCACTGATTCGAAGGTGGCCTTTAACCCCGGTTTGGCTGCATACATTAGTAATATTGTACACAAAAACAAAGTCAAATAAATTATGTTCTCGTTATATTTGAAGTTATTTTTATACAAAATGTACATCTTCACTATTTTGTTTGTCTAGTTTACCGAAGATGAAAATTCCACGGTAGAAGAACTGCTAATGCTGAGTGCCATCGAATTATTGATCGCCGTTATTATGCTGGGTGTTGTTACGTTTCTTGTCCGAAACATTATAAGACGAATGCATAACTACTCTCTCGCTCTGAAAGAAAAATCGTCCCTGTTGGAAGACGAACGTAAACGTACAGAAGGGTTGCTATACCAACTGTTACCAAGAACGGTTGCTAAGAACCTTATGTTAGGCGGATGTGCGATGCCGGAAGCGTATAAGTCAGCGACGATAATGTTTTCTGATGTCGTTGGGTTTACATCGATTTCAAGGTTTGTAATCGATTAAACCAGCAATGTTTTACTAAAATTGTTAAGTCTTAAGTCGACTTCTGCATGGCAACCTCTCCAGAGCGGCGCTCTTTAGAGCAACAACCTCTCTTGAACAACAGCATGATTATTTCCCTCTGCACATTTTAACTATTTGTTTAACCTCTCTAGAGCAACAACCTCTCAACAACAACATAATTTTGCTACTCCCAAAAGGTGTTGCTTTGGAGAGGTTGCACTGTATTTCGACATTGGAGTTTCGCTCAGGTCATTTATTTACATTACTTTTTTTAATTTGGAAAGATACTTAATCATTTTTATGTACAGTATGTATGATATTGGATAATAATTATGTTATTTACATTACTACATTATGTTGTATTCTGTTGTAACTTATGCTTTCCAAATAATGTGGTAAACACAATGCATATGAAGTAATAAATATATACATGTAAATCATAAGAAGAATATACACCCATAATTATGTAAGTGAATGACAAAATTGTGTTTGATGAATATTATGTGTCTTAGTGCAGTCTAAGCTGTGAAAAAAAGGTTATCCTTGAGAAAGACAAATTTGACCTTTATTGACAGAGGGCATTTATTTTAAAGTCATTTGGTTCTACACAATCAGTGTCGGTCTTAAAAGAATGGCTTTTATTCATAAAATTGTTATCTGTTTAGATGTGGCCGCAAAAACAGGTTTGACGGTATTATGCATTTAATGTTTACGTCGGTTAAAAGTTTATCATAACTGCTATACTGTAATTACAAAAAAAAATGACAATAAATAACGTAATATATATATTAATAATATATAATAAGAGGAGAATAACTCATTTTATTTAATTATATATCAAACCTGTTTTAGTGGCCACCTCCGAATAAAGGCTTCCCTGTGAATCAAAACATTCTTTTTCAAAACCGTCATTTATTATTTGGAACAAAATGACGTCCGAATAGATGTCACTTAAACAATAAAGGCCACATTTTGTCTTTTCTAAGGTTGGCCTTTGTTCATTAGTTTGACCGTATACTTTACTAATAGTACTGATTCAATCGTTTATTTAAAGAAAAAGAAAAGAACCGTTGTACAGAAGTAACTTATAAGCAATATCTAAATGCATATTTCTTTTCAACGCTCTGGAGAACGAGTTACCACTGTCCGCAATTTACAACATTGAATAAACTTATCCTTGGAATCAATTCTTTGATTATCTATTTCAATCACTTCGAATCGTATAATTGCGACAATCTTATAATATTAACGCTGGTTTGCGGTTATGCGACCCAAACTCAAGTCAAACCAGTGAAGCGGCTTCGGGAATGATCTCTCCGGTTTGACCCCGAAAATTGGAAATGGAGCCCTGCATATTTTTGCAAAAAACGAAAAGCTTTTAACGACACGCTCCACTGTTCCCACCCCGCCACAACCAATAAACTGGCCACTTGAGAGCATTCTTCAACTTTAAATCACAATTTCAGTCTCAAAGTTTGTAGGTGATAATATACACGAAAGTATATACATGATAAATCTTTTATCACTATTAAGTAATAAATACTGAAGGAAAAACTTTAACTTTTAAGACCAGTTTTAATTTTTGATGTATTCGAAGTCTAATACTGTACTTTTCTGACATCTGCTTAATGCTACACAAAAAAATGTTATTATTACAAATTTAAGATAATGTAGCTCATTTATCATTATTTCTATGATAGTTACCGTATACACATCAATTTATTCACGACACATTCTTTTAATTTGCAAGAGTTGGTGCCCTTGTTGACAAATAGAAAAATAGTCATTTTTATAGATATTACATGGTGATCTATATTTTTCTTTATAAAATAGATTGATAATGTGCCACCACTTCTTTCTATTTTGAGTTTTCATTGAAATGGATCTTCTTTTGTCTTTAATCTTTGAAACATGGCATTCTCCCATAGGTTCCAATGCAAATCTAAAGGGAAAATAACTTAATATAATGTCATTGTGTTTTAAAAATCTCATGGTGGATCATTTTCATCATTATAGGGAAACCTACATATCCCATTTTTTGGACAATAATTTCAGGCAATAGGCTTGGAATACATTAAACCTTGTTTTCAAACAACTGTTGTCCAATCCCATCTAGACATCGTACCACCTCTGCTCTGAATTACGTGCGACTTAATGCGTATCAAGTTTTAATATCCAGCCGACCCAGTTCTATCTTCATTCTTTTAACCATAATTGAAGTATATCTTTGAATGAAAATACCTTACAAGGCATATAAAGACAATTTTAACAGAAATTATCATCCATTCTGCTGAAGAAGCTGTTTTTTTTTCACTAGTCTTATCTGAAAAATATAATAACTACGGAGTGTGTCACGTAACTAAGTTCAATACGGGTCATTTTATTTTCACGCGAAATGTCGAGCCATTTTTTTCTCGTGCTAAGATTGCGTGGTGGTGCCAGACAAACATTTATCATGAACGCAAATATCAGAGACTGGACATTCCATATAAAGAAAATTTGTTTGGAAATCCAGCCATTCAAAAATAATAATCATGCAATACCAGAAAATATATAAATCATAAATCTGAATAACACGCTATATGGAATTTTTTTATTAGAATATATTTTGTTACATAATGATTTTCTACTTACTTGTCTATTTATTTATTCATTAATTAATAAGCGAGATGTAATTTATTTATGTGTTTATCAATCTTATTTTATATATCTATTTGTCTATTAAATTTTATTTATATAGAGCTGTTTTATCTATCTAGTATATTTATTTATACATTATGCACGCCCGTTTAACTCATAACGAGTGTAATTTATCCTTCGGTAAAATGTTGTGAGGAACTTTCGTCCTCGTTGTTAGCATCCATATTGTTTGTCAACAACGTAAGTTTTTCCAAAATGTGCGTACTCGGAAAACCCATAGCTAGCTAACTGCATTTCGATATTTTTATACAAAGGCCTGTATACTTCATAATTTTTGGAAAACTTACCTTGTTATGAGTTAAATGGGCGTGATTATATCTATATATTTATACTAAGATATTTCACAGTTTGTTTTAATGTATTTCATCCTTTCTAAATTATCTTCTCAACGCTACACAAAAGTGCCAAATTAAGTGACAATATAATAAAAAATAATAAAGCCAAACTATCGATGGGCCTTTGATAGATACCTTACATACTTCAATTTTATTTCACGATTTTTTTTAATGTAACAACTGTTGCCCTTTGTGAAATAAACATTTCATGATGAACTATATTTTTCATTACCAGATTAATACATTGTATGATGCTGTGTTTTTACATCTTTTTACCGAGAGTTTTCTTTAATCTTTAAATTATAGGCAACCCCATAGACTTTAATGCAAATTTAAAGGGAAATGTAAAGGGTAAAAAGACTGGCTTTTTTAAAAAAAAAATCCTCGGAAAATCATTTTCTATCATGGAAACCTATCGAATTATAAATGTTTCCAAAACCTGTCCGCTCCATTTTGAGACAATAATTTCGGACAAGTACAAAAAACAAGTTTGTCGCATTTTTGGAAGCTGATTTTTTAATGATTCCTGGTAGGTCCCCAAATGGTCCTTGCTGTTAAACCATTGTAAAAAGTAATCCTCCATCTTTTTGATTTTCTTTTCAGTAAAAGCACGCCGATGCAGGTCATAAATATGTTAAACAAGCTCTTCATGACCATTGACACTAGACTGGAACAATTTGATGTGTATAAAGTTGAAACGATCGGTATGTTTTATTATTTACAGAAGAATACATAGTTCACGCATTGGGATCTAGCTCAGTTTTCCGGGACTTTATTCGAACCAATACTAACCCATCCTTAACAAGGTGTCGACAACCTCTTTAAGTTGACATATTTGTCAAATGTTCATATGGGGGTATGTCCAGTCGTAACTGCATGGGATTCAAAGCCGAATCGCCGGGCTACAAGTCCAGCACACTAAGTACTGAACCATGACCCTATTATATCCGTAATAATCACCATAATTGTGATTTACTGTACTGATTCACCCATTTGTAAGAATTTGCTGCAATTGGGAAGGATGTTCCTTCTTTGTGGCACCTTGTAGTTGTTTTTATCATTTCAATTAACAACTACATTGTATTTCTATTCATATACTTTACAATCCCTTCAATTGTGAGTAACCGTTGTTGGTTTTATAAGAATCTTGTGTCTTACTTGACCACACATTAATTAGGAGACAATAGGCTTCTTACCTTTTAATTTCCTTGATTCAGGGTTGGCGTAACTTATTTCAACACGTCATTGAATTTTTGCCCGATGTACGAGGGGTGATCATTAAGTTCGTGGACAACCTCGTGTATAAAGAAATGCTACATTTTAAGTAAGAATTAACACAATAATGAAGTAGCTGAAAGTGTACTGCATATCATAGTATATTTTTATAACGAAAACACCATGAATAATAACAGTAACAGCAAGGTTGTCCACGAATTTAATGATCACCCCTCGTAGGTATTCTATGCTTGCACAATACAGAGAAATAACGAAAAACCGAAATCCTTTCGTAAGTCTGGTTTTCTTAGAATTATGATTTATCAGTTAACATTTGAGAAATTCTGAAGAAATGTGTCTTGAAAAGATTTTGAAAAGAATTTCAGATAATTTCGGTTTTCACGGAGTCTGGTTTTTAAGGGGTTACACTGTATGGACATTTTCAAATTGTTTTATCTTCAATTGCTTCAGGTGACGGTTACATGGTAGCGTCAGGATTACCAAACAGAAATGGTTACCGTCATGTTGAAGAAGTGGCTAAACTATCACTTGATCTACTGGAGGCAATGGAAGAATTGAAAATTCCACATCTTTCAAATCAATCGATTCAGCTCCGAACGGGTTTTAATACCGGTAAGAATTATTTATTTATTTGATTTAATTACTTTATAGTAAAAGTAGTGACGTCACGCAATGATCATTACAGTGACAAACAATGAAGTCACAAAAAACAATATTGTTGGCAAAATATACAGAAGCTTTAAACGACTAAGACTGGACATGCCATAATGGGCACGAGCAGTCTGCGAATGCATTGCCATTTTCGGAAGCAAGGATTTCATTCATTTTATGTGAATCTATTTTCTTCCTGATAATCCAAAACATCAAACAGTCTCATTCCATGTTTGTGATGTGTATATAATCATCGTAAATAGCATTTATACATATATAATACGTCTAAGCTTTTGGTATGATTAATTATAGGAAACCTTATTCTACTTCAAATAATGTCCCCATCAGGAGGTCCTCTTTGGAATCCAATTAATTTTATAATTCCCCCTGGGTACAACATCATACTTTGCATGTCAACACCTCTACGGACATTACTTTGAATCCAATTTGTTATTCCGCTGGGCACAAATTCACACACCATGCGTCATTGAATCCAATTTGTACTTTCTGACCTGTTTATTTAAGCATGCCATGTAGCAATTAATCATAACTTTTTTTACAAGTTTCAGCAGGGATCCTGGAGGGCTAGCACGTTGCATTGATAATGTATAATGGTTGTTGAGGCCTAAATGACAGCACGGAACAAAAACATGTTTATCATTTGCATATACATATACAATAGTTACAACTTCCGAAATGAAATGAAAGTTTCCGCCACTCAAATTTCTGATATTTAGTGTTTATAGATAGCGAAGATTTTATACTAAAACCAATAAATATATTGTCGAATTCGAACTATGTTCAAAATATCGAAGCAGATATTGCAGTATCTTTTTCCACCGAAAATGGTGAATTTTGTTCAGTCCAACGCCACCTCGCAACCCAAAATGCTAATAATAAATATCTATAAAATATGATAAAGAATTCTAGGTCCTTGTTGCCAGATTAGGCATTATTAATCATTATACACCATCACTGCAACGTGCTAGCCCCCTATGGCAGGGATGCTATATTATAATGTAGCATCCCTGGTTACAGTAAAGCTAGACCAGTGAATATATTATACCATCACATATCATTTGGACTTTCGTATTCGTATTTGAAATGGTCTTCGTGTTTCCGCAAATCATTAGACAAACGAAGGACGTCAATACGACACATAAAATGTGTCGTTTTTTTCGCATTACAACAGTCGTGTCTTTGCTTTTTCTCAGCGAAATTGCGAAAATTGGAAGACAATCTTTGTCGTCCCGTCGTGTTTTCGCATTTTCGTGTTGAAAAAAGCAAAAATATGAAATGGCGTGAATTAACCGCCATACTCACTAGACCAATTTAGACAAAGACAAAGGAAGCTGTCCAGCTGCTAGTAGCTAACTGAAATTCGTCAATTCTAGCCAGTTGTAAGACAGGGGTCTTCGTCTGCCCTAACAGCTGAAATAGTTGTCAAACAACCCTGTGTGTTGGTGTGACGTTAACCCCCAGCGAAACTATGTTTTTTCTTGTTCATAAATGTAAAACTGGCAATTTCCCAACCAGTTCCTTTGTTTCACCTACCAGTATATCAGTTCAGCGACTAAATACCTTTATATTTTATTTTCATGTTAGGTCCTTGTGTGGCTGGTGTTGTTGGTGTAAAGATGCCACGTTACTGTGTGTTTGGTGATACGGTGAATACTGCGTCACGCATGGAGTCAACGGGTGCTCGTATGTGTATATTCCAAACCCAAACTTTAATACCAATTATTTCAGCTAGCTCGCTGGTCTTAATAGGTAGAGCAATATATGTTTAACAATATAGCTGTCCCCCATCCAAACGACCAAGCCTAGTACGTACTGTTTCTAGATAACTACAGGAAAACGACCAAGCCTGGTACGTACTGTTTCTAGATAACTACAGGAAAACGACCAAGCCTAGTACGTACTGTTTCTAGATAACTACAGAAAAACGACCAAACCTAGTACGTACTGTTTCTAGATAACTACAGGAAAACGACCAAACCTAGTACGTACTGTTTCTAGATAACTACAGAAAAACGACCAAACCTAGTACGTACTGTTTCTAGATAACTACAGGAAAACGACCAAACCTAGTACGTACTGTTTCTAGATAACTACAGGAAAACGACCAAACCTAGTACGTACTGTTTCTAGATAACTACAGAAAAACGACCAAACCTAGTACGTACTGTTTCTAGATAACTACAGAAAAACGACCAAACCTAGTACGTACTGTTTCTAGATAACTACAGAAAAACGACCAAGCCTAGTACGTACTGTTTCTAGATAACTACAGAAAAACGACCAAACCTAGTACGTACTGTTTCTAGATAACTACAGGAAAACTACCAAGCCTAGTACGTACTGTTTCTAGATAACTACAGAAAAACGACCAAGCCTAGTACGTACTGTTTCTAGATAACTACAGAAAAACGACCAAACCTAGTACGTACTGTTTCTAGATAACTACAGAAAAACGACCAAACCTAGTACGTACTGTTTCTAGATAACTACAGGAAAACTACCAAGCCTAGTACGTACTGTTTCTAGATAATTACAGGAAAACGAATACGGCTACGATTAAGAAGCAGCTGAAACTATTCGAAAATGTTGGTATATAAGACCAGAGCCGGTACTGCTGTATCTTCTCTTCTGTGGTGGACTTGAAATAAAAAATACTAGGCTTATTATCAGTCATATGGACAACAGATAAACATAAAGTAACAATCTCCAATCTCAGTCCTGGGCAAGCACGATTTAGTTAATGGCATAATGACAAAGACCACTCTTCCACCGCTTATTTGAGTGACTCATGCGAAAAAACCATGACATTAGCAAGATAAATATCGGTTAGATCCAGTAACTAATGTTAGGTTAATTGCGTGTCCGCATGTATGAAGCTTACTACAGAATCAAATGACACTATAAATTAATTTGTAAATTTTCAAATATCAGATAAGTAAGCGATAATAATTCCACACTTCTTTCTCACTTTCAAGAATTCATACTAAAGCCCACCAAAATGTGTTTGTTTTCACTTTTCTTCTTGTATTTGTACACACGTATTTGTTCAGTCTTACGAAAGTATATCCAACAACTGTACGTCGGAAATGTCTACGATTTAAAAGAAGACGAAATTAAAGTTGATCCAGATTTAGGTAGTTTGGTCCTGAAACCAGTTTGCATTGATCATCTAGATCATTATTCTATGTAAACTTTGTTTTCAGTGAAATCTAAGATAAAGCTGTTAAATGGAATATCTGTTTTAACAAGGTGATCTATTTTAAGACGTGTTAGACTGATAGTTGGTTACATATTGGCATTATATAATTATCTAACTTATCGTGAGTGAATAACCTTGTTCACATCATTTTTAAAAAGGTAACCCTATTCTTATCCAATGGTGGTTTTATTTGCTTCCTGTCCGATGTCGGACATTTTTGAAAATTTTGATTGATCTGATCATAGAATGTCATACGTCAAATAAAAGGTCTTGAAGGTAGAAATTTTATTAAGATACCTTTATTTGTTAAGGAGAAAATCGTTTTTGAAAATCTCAAAAACTGCGAGCCTTTCTGCCGACTTTTACCAATGCATGTACATAGTGTAATCATCAGAGCTTTGTGTTTCTTCAAGCGAGAATTGGATTATTAAAACACCTTAACACGATTTTAAAAGTACAAGTTTCGATCGACACTCATATTACTTTGGTATCTATCGCCGCTTTATCATTGTATGTTCGTGTTTGTTTCTTTACTTCAGCTTTACGTATACAGATGACAGAGTCCTCTGCCACATTGCTTCGTTCTGTTGGTGAATTCATTATATCAGAACGTGGAACAGTTCATGTCAAGGTTTGTTCCTTATTTAAGGTAGTATGTGACCTTTACTTGACGTCATGTGTCAAAATTCGAATTTTCTCCTATTTTCCACAACATGTTGAGAAGTTACTGGTTCCTTGTTGAGAGGTAAATTAAGTAGTACTGGTTCCTATCTCGTCCAGGAAAACTGGCCGCCGTATTATACGGTATAATTGTTGAAAACACAGCGTTAAACTCAATAAAAAAGGTGCAACCTCCCTTAACAGCCACCAATGAGAAGGATAAAAATGGCTCTTGTAATGAGGTGGCCTTTGTTGAGATAGTGAAAATAGATCGAGTAAAAGGTTACTTTGAGTTGCTAGCATTCGAAGGCTGTTTTTCGGAAGTGACCGTTCATGGAGGATATACTGTAAAAAGATAAAATAAATATCCATAGATCGGAGTGTCCGGAGAAAAATACATTATTCACTGTAACAGCCTTTTAATCATAAACGTTGATCGTAATAATATTTGCTAATCGGAAAATGATTTTCTTTCACAGGGCAAAGGCCTTATGAGGACGTTCTGGCTGGATGGTTGTGCAAGTCATAACAACAGAAATACTAAAACAATGGGAAAAGATACGACTAGTCACGTGATTATAGAAGTTAAACAAGACTTATATGATAACGACAAACCAACTCATTCAAAATCATGTGGTGAAAGCTGCACCTGACATTAAATGTGGCATTAAAAAGAAGTGTCCTTTGATGATTCAAATACCGACTCAAACAGACGTATTAATGCGTTGAAAATTTGGAAAGCCTTTGGTTTAAAAATCATAGCTTACATAATAGTTAGCGCTGCATGTTGTTAAAGGGGCATACCCTACAACTGACAAGCATTCTGTGAAAGTGTAAAAATGTGCTAGATGTATATGTAAAACAATATATAATGGATAATTGCAGGAAGAACATGGGTCATAAAATGACTAGTTTAGGTAATAGCCGCAAAAAACATAGCTATGAATAATAAATCACTTCCACCCAAAAATGTCCATGACTAAAATGTATGTGTCACAAATACATATCTTTTATGATTTTATTTTTAATCGGATGAATTTTCGGCTGAAACTTTCTTTGTCTGCTTTTTTCTTTACAAGCTTCTAATTTATCATCATTTTGCCTTAATTCTAAATGCACCAAGTTGTAGGGTATGCCCCTTTAATAGCGCATTCTCGTCACGCTTATTGAAATGCCAGTCACTGTATGCCTTTCATAAGTTGGTATCCGTTTTATGGTAGTACACATACGGAGACTTCCAAGTGAATGGAAGCCGGAATAATGTAGCTCAGTGCATAATATGTTAAACAGAATCGAAAAGGTCTTTATCCTATCAATAACAGACATATATTCGTATAGGGTTCGTCTGAAATTCAACTTACTTGTGATGGGACGCGGTTGTTGGACAACTGTTACAAGCAATCGAGATGTATGAGTACCTAAACAAAGATTATTTTTATATACAATGTCTGTATAAAAGAACACAGTGCAACCTCTCCTGGGCGGCCCTCTTTTGACCAACAACCTCCCATCAACAACAGCATTTTTTTACCACTGCAAAATTTAACAATTAATTTAACCTCTATAGAGCAACAGCCTCTAAACAACAACACAATTTTGTTAATCCCAAAGGGTGTTGCTTTGGAGAGGTTTCGCTGCATATATAAAAGTATTTATAACAGTACTCTTAATATATCATTAAGAATTCATTTGTGATGTAGTTGTGTGCTTGCATTTGCATGTCTATGTCTTGAATCTTTTATTGTTTTGATGAAATAAAAAGACAAATCAGTAATGTTGTTCTACCTCTTTCTACATTTATTTAAGTTCATATAAGTTCACATTTCGTCCGACAGGGTCAATAGTTCGTTTATTAAATGAATTAATATCAAGTATGCACTGAAATAACTGTTAATAAAAAAATAAGGTTTAAAAACATCATTGCAGACAAATGTGTATAATCAATTATAATACACGGACTACCTAAAGCCCTGTCACACTGGGGCTGCGATCTCACGTCGATCCAATTGCGTACAAGAAAAGTACAGAACGCTATGTGAGCTCAGTAGTAACACATTGGTCGTTGTTATTTTAGGGCGCCGTTACATCTCAGCATTTATAAAAAAAATATCACATTTTTCTTGTGATCTCACGTGCTTTGGGAAATTGAACAACGACGGTGCTCTGGAAAATAAAACAACGGATATTAAATTTGTCTTGGCATCGTCTGGAACAATTGTCCGTCGACCTTATAAAGCAGACGTTATTTGTCACGCAGAAAGACGCACAGAAAAATAGGTATGCAATACATAGGGGTGAATATACATGATACATGTGGCATTTCCTCAATGAATAGTGTTGGTTATAAAGATATACCAAATTCTTTTATTGCAACCCCATACAAATAGTCATATATTTAAAATAACTATATTATTATCAAGTACATGACAAACATGTATTCAAATTAGATATTTTGCGTATCCGCTGTGAGAACTGTATATGATAATGAAATACTAGTAGCGTGTCAAAGTGTTACTGTTTTGCATAATTATCTTGTCCTTATTTTGGCTTTCGTTCGAAGGATCAGTAGTTTCTCTACAAATGTGTAATCTTAGATATAGTTTGATATGTGGAAAACTATAACTATAGTTCATGATATACCGCACATGCATATGTAGGCAGTAGATGTTATACCCAGAGGTGGACAACCGTAAAAATAACCCTGAGAGACTCACCTCTTTACAATGAAAATTGTGTCAATGTGTAATACAATGTATATAAAGATATCACTAATTACAGCATGCACTTGCAATAATCTTCCATTGTTGTATGTGTGTTGTGCCTTTTTGACATTATCTTGATATTGCAGTGCATCCTCTCCAAAGCAATACCCTTTGGTAGTAGCAAATTTATGTTGCTGATAAAAGGCTGTTGCTCTAGAGAGGTTAAATCAGTAGTGGAAAAAATCATGCTGTTGTTGAAGGGAAGTTGGTATCATAATCTTCGTATTCTCCCCATTTTCTTTATTGATTGATATGTCTGAATTAGAATTTGTTGTGTGGAATACTGAATTAGTCTTTATATGGGAAAGTTTTCAACGATATATAGAATACTGTTTCCTAGGAAACACTAACCAACATGAAATGGGAAAATGATCTGAATCGTCGTTGTCAAGAACATATAAATTCTTTCATAATTAAAGAGAGAAGATTATACAATCTTATCAAAGACTTATCGAGTAACACATAGATTAAAACGTTTATAGAAAGCTATGATGTTGTCAGTAATTGTTGCCATGTCATTATTGCTCCTGCCCGCTGATGCGCAATCATCTTTGTTGTATGGCAATTTATCTAGGTAATGCCCGGGCATAAACTTTTTACTTAATTAATTGCATCAAATACCTGCCGTCGCGTATTTAGCAGCGGTAATTCAAATATAGAAGCAATTAACTGATTAACCGATTGTCTTTGTTAATATGGACCAAGGGGTGTTGGCCATATTGGTGGGGTTTGTTCGATCATATTGTGTGATTTTGTCAGTCTCTCGCTCCATGTTTTGTTTTATGGGTGGATGGTGTGGATGATTGCTTCGTGGATTGTGTAATGCGGAATGGTTGGTAATATATTGGAGTCTTTGCATGCAAATAGAGTTTCGTGTTATTTCCTGTGTTGTAATACAATAAGGGCAAGTTCATAAAAAACAATATATTATTGTAGGCAAAGATTCAAGCAAATCAATGAATATACAACTTAATTCATAAGTAATCTTACTAGTCTTGTGGTTGTCTTTCATGCATTTAACGTGGTTGTTTTCATTTTTGGTAGGTCGTTTTTTTTTAAAGCAATAATTCAGCCAAACTATATCTTCCTATACTGTTTCGTCCGGCTCCTCTTCTCAGATATTGCCTATCCCTTTGCTTATTTATTCCCCGAAATTTATCTTATAATTTGGCCATACCCTTATATGATGCATATGAGTCTGAAGTAAGTCATACTTATAAGATATAAAGGTAAAACATATCCTCCCTCTTCTCATTCGATCATCTTTCTCTCACTTCTCGAATCCACATCCACTCCATACAAATTCCCATGTTTATCATTACTTGTGAAATACAACAAATGTTATCACGACAGTGGCAAAAATATGTGACGTACATACTTATGTTTCGTTTTATACAACAATGGAGGAATCTTCTGGAATTGTTGGTCACGTGGTGCTAATCATATCACAAAACAAACAGACGTATCACTTAAATGAACGATTTTATCAACAAAATAAAAACAAATATAATCAACAAGGTACAAAATGTATAACACGATAAATAATGTCTGGCTTAGCCTTAATAAATGAATACAGACCAATCAAATTATGGCACACGCATTGGGTGTCTGAACAGGGACACCATACATGTATTAATTACATTGTGTCCCTGGACTGAATCACGCTCACAGTTATTCATATACTTGATGAACTATTATTGAATAGTTCAAGAAAAAAATGTTTTTTCACGAAATACATTGTATATTCGAAGGGGTAGAGCTGAGTTTTATGTAAAAAATTTTTTTTTCAATCTCTTAAAAACCTAATACTCATGATACGTCTTTGATGGAACTTATCATATGAAAGAACAGATTTCTTGTCGTTCACGTATCTGTATTGCATTACAAAGCGTCAAGGCTTATTGGTCGTTTTCCTTTATATTTAGAACAAGAACAACTATAACAAAACGGAGACGGAGTACAAGAAGCATATTGGTTTATGTTTTTTGTATGAAGTTGTTGTTTTTTTCATAAAGGATATTGACTGTATATTTTATTCAATTCTCCATAAAGGAGAGTATAAAATATTTATATGATATGAGTAATACACATTATAATGACAATCATGAGTATTTGACAAATTAATAAATTCATGTATATAGTTCACAAGCACATGGTAATATCATACCCTACATCAATCAAATAGAATAAACCCTAAATGTTAACGAATTCACCATAAATATGAACACTATCATACAACCACATTGAACTTCAAATAGCCACACAACAACTTATCTAGGGAATGCCTTTATGATTTACTTACCTTTCAGCTATTAATAGATTCAGTCATCACCATTAGCCATTCAAATGGCCAGGATTAGCCAAACTAGTAATAGACAATACAGTATATACTGCAAACAGCTATAATTACTAAAAAAATATAATTCGTCTAGAAAAAGTATTTTATAATAACAGAGTATTATTTTCCAGAACAGATGTAAAGTAAAAATATGTTTACACGTACAAGTATCTATACATACATATATATAAAATGTTAAAAATATATCCGAGTCAAGCAAATTAATAATGAAAAATAACTAACATTCCATAGGTATTATTATATAATTAAATTGAATACATGTATGTATAGCCATGCATCATAGATTACCTCGAAATGAGGGTGTCACCAAAGGCCTATACTATTATGTATAGTGTAGGTCTTTGGTGTCACGATTCTGACTTGTCACTCTTGATGATTTTAATTTAGATACGAAGCGTCAAGAAGGTGTATCGGTCATGTTTCATATCGCATGCTATCTGTATCTGTGTGGTTACGTCGTAGAATTTAACACGACGGAGGAGTGTGCAAATTACCTAATCATATACATTAATACAATTATTGAATAATTGTGAGAATTATTGAATAATTGTGAGGAAGCAGAGTTAATTCACTTGGGAATCCCATAGTTTAATTAATTCTTCCAGTCGTATACAGTTCTCACAAAGAAAGAATTCTTGTAGTCTTCAGTTTTAGCAAATATAGGTTTATACAGAGTCTTTCAAATTTTTGTGACCCAGGTTTGTAACACTTTCGGTTGTTGCAAACACACCGTGACACAGAGTTTTCTACAATATTTACACTCGTGTGATCTTCGATTTTTTTTGTTCTTATTTTTGGTCTATACCCTTGAGGTGAGAGATAATCCCCTATGTTGATAGCCGACACAATTCGGCTCTTCCACCACCCATATCATGAAGCACAGTCGTTGCTTGCAGTCGCCTTCGTTCCTGAAGGCAGGAGAGTTCAAGTCTATGAGGCATGATGTTAATGTTAGAAAAAAATCATTAAGATCAAAGACTTATATACATACATGAGCAGACGACCCTGCGACATAGGCCTTTGTATATATGTATGAATATAAGTCCTTATGTATATCAATAAGATCAAGGACTTATATATATACATGCATGTATGTATATAAGTCCTTGTTAAGATATATCATAAAATCAATGACTTATAAATATCAAAGACCTATTATACATATACATGTATATATAGGTCTTTGTATATATGTATGTATATAAGTCCTTGATATAATCAATAACATTATTCTGATATATTCCACAGGCTTGATCTGTATAAATACCTTTATAATATCATCTAATCCTCTTATACTAAATAAACGCATAAAATGAAAAAATACAATTTTTTTTCGTGACCGAATAGCATTTTTGTTTTTTGGATACACCCGCCACAGAACAAGTTCCGAAAAACGGCATTTAGTCTAATAATAAAGGGAAACAACCTACTCCGACGCGCCGAGAAGCAGTTAAAAAACGTTAAAACATGGCTGAGGAAGACGATAAGGGATACCGGTGGGAAACCGAGTATGAAAAGACTTGGTATGTGTTATTTAACCTTACTTTATGTATCTGGAGCTTTGATATTAGTGTTGTTCTTTTTTTCAAAATGTTTAATTTTACCGGTAGTGTAACAGTGTTCGGATACCAACTAATACCGGATAGTTTACATATTTATAGATGTATGTTTATGGACTCAGTTGTTGACAGGCTTTATAGAATCAAAATGCAGTAAATTATTGATAGTACAAACACAAGCTCATAACGAGCTTGTACAACCAACTGGAATAGAAGCTGAATATATTTTACCCAACGCTGAAGTCTTGAAGACATAGTAACTGTTGTCCCACTTCTGGACAGCTCATCCACAAAAACAAATCCCAACAAATACAAATTTCGAGGTATTGGTTAAACACTATGTAATTATGTATATTCAATTTCAAATATTAGTCTTAAATAGAACATGTTGAATAATGTTTGTCTTTTGACACATGTATAGAGTCAATTACAATGTACCTGTAGTGTATTATATTAACTTCACTATAGAAATTGTTGTATTGAAGAAAATATCAGAATACGGTAAGGCAAAAATTTCTTTTGAAACAATTAAAACCCAAGAACAAACATGTACATCCCCTCAATTTTATGTAACATGTTATATATGAATGATAGTCATGATTATGATGACAATTTATATGCTTTCTTACTTACACAGGGAAGCTCTGCAGGAAGATGCTGAGGGATCATTACAGCCTGGTATTGATGATATGCTTCATAAAGCGAAAAGGAGAAAGTTGTTGGAAAAGATTTCTAATGTCCGTCTTGGAATGGTCAGTGCATTTATTTTACAGTGCACTGAAGCAATTTTCTTAAGAGTCACTGAAGGCTCTCATTTTGTCCCTTAAAATGGCATGTTGACTCCTGAAATTAGCAAAAAAATTCTGACTCTTGACAATTTGTACCAAAAGGTCAAACTAAGTATTAAATTAGTAGGAAACTTTGGTTACTCTTCAAGTTATTATCATTCAAGGGTCATATTTTACCCTCAACTTTTTAAGTACAGAACAGATACTTTGTTACATGATTTGAGCCATGGCTCACCATCATTTGCATACAAATATAATATACTTAATTAACATACAATATGAAAGTAACATAAATTCGTACAAATGTAAGTAACAAAATTTAGAATAAAATCCATATTTCAGGATTCTCAATAAGTTTGTGACCAACAGGCCCAAATGCTAGACTAACAGATCTGCTATAGGAGGGTCCAGGCATTTTTCCAGTAATATTTTTAACACTTAGAGATTTCTAACCAGCCCAAACTCATAGAATTTCTGAGTGGCTAAATCGGCCATTGAGAACCCTTATAATAAATTATTTTCTTTTTATTTCAACTTAATACTTACAGTGCCTTGTTAAGACCTATTTGTTTGATGGTCTTTTTATTTTATTATTTATATGTTTCAGATGCGACATTTGTTTATTATTGTTGATATGTCAGCATCGATGGGAGACCAAGATTTGAAACCTACCAGACTAGTTTGTTCTTTAAAGGTTAGTCTCGTTTACAATTTTCTATTTTGTGTCTATTAATTTACAATTATTGAAGTGAAGAGTCATCTTATGAATAAAAAATCTATGATTGATGTCTGCTGTTGTTACTTTTAAATTTTAGCTGTACTTAAAAGCATACAATGTTTGTGCAGCGATTCCTTCCACATTTTGGATACTTCAATAACTTGTACCAAATTTATGAACTTGATATATCAGGCCATTTTTTTTTATTAAAATTGAGTATTTTACATGTTTTTAATTCCTCTACATTAAAACATTATTACACTCAATCTGCGGCATGTGCGACAAAGGTATGAAAAATGATGTCATTTAACAGTGTTTAAAGAACAGTATCTGTGTTAACAAAAGATTTCAGAGAACTAATAAAATTGGCCACATTCAATTTGTTATATGTTTTTTTAGCAAAATAGCATGCATTGCTATTCTCTTTAGAAAATTTACTCAGATTGGGAGAAATTATTGTATTTTGGACTCTGAATGGGTCCATTTTCCAGTAAGTTTGTAAGTCATAGAATATAAAGGAAATATAGCATTTTTAGCTCACCTGAGCACTTAGAGCTTAGTCTTTACTCAGGTGAGTGAGGAATGGGCCATCATGGCCCTCTTTTTCTTTCTAATACTAAAGATTTTAATTCAATATAGTGGCTACATGAGTTATATGATTATATATTGTTTCATTTACAGTTACTGGAAAATTTTATTGAGGAATATTTTGATCAGAACCCTATATCTCAGCTCGGCATTATTGTCACAAAGAACAAAAGGGCTGAAAAAGTTGCAGAACTTGGAGGTAAAGTCAAATTTGTGAACAAATGTCACTATTGAGAAAGTCAAAATATAGCCATTCTTGACAGGTGACCCTTATTTTGAGGTGATTTTGATATAAATATTAATCAGTGACTGTTTTTAAAAGAATGGACTTTGTTCATTGGATGGCATTTATTTGGAGGTAGCCACTAACACAGATTTGACTGTATGTTATAATAGATTTCATCAAATTTTATTTGGATTCACAAAGTTATTTCACTTTACTGAGTTAGTGCTGAAGTTCGGCCCAATAAATTCCCTTGTCGGAAAAGTATTTTGTTCATCATAAATAATTCCACTTGTTCCATCAGAAACATTTTTGATCAATGAGATTGTACAATTGGCCTTAAGAGTAGCTTTTTGGTAACATTGGTGGTATCCATAAGAAAATAGGATGGTATCACACTATTCATATAAGCCAGGCATTAATGTGACTGAAAGAGCCTGCCAGCTGAGTTCAATAGAGAGACTGTTAGGTTGATGAGTGTCCGGTTTTTTTTAAGTTCAAATCCTCTAGGGATGACCCATGTTCTCTGTAATAATTTGGTTAACTCCTTTGGTTATCCACTGTTGATTTAACTCAATCATGCTGGAAGACTGACTGTTATGTGCAGAGAAAAAGATTAGTTCCGAATCCAGTTGAAAATTGAGGAAAAAGGGGAATTTCAGGGGATATTTTCAACTGCCAAACAACCCTGCAATAAACATTTTAAGCTTAAATAGCTGTATTTGAATATATTACATACATTGATTTACAATTAATCAAAGGTCAATGACTTACTATCAACCACTTAAGCCCAAAAAAATACAAAAAATATATATGTATATATTTTTAGGAGGGGAATGGGGCCGAATCTCAGCCCCCAAAGAATGTCAAATGAGGGCCCTGTATTGATTTTTTAATGACTATGTGTACATTATTTGCAACATGTTAAATAATGATTTCAGGTAATCCACGAAGACATATAGCAGCTCTACAGAAGTTTAAAGATAGAGCGTGTCTTGGTGAACCATCACTTCAGAATTCACTAGAACTTGCTCTACAAACATTAAGGTACTATTTCTTTTGATAGCATTGCTTTTGGTGAAATATTGTTTCAGGTTTTACGCCTGTTTTAAACAGATCTGTTATGGCAGATATTTAATCTGTCCAGTATTCATAGATTCTGTTACAATATTAAGTTCTTGGCTAGTACTTGTAGGCATGTAGTTCAACCATTTTATCTAAATTCTATACTAGTTCTAACCTTGTTCTCCGCATGTGACTGCCAACTTCTCCACATGAATGATGAGAGGTAGAGAATGAATAGCCTTACACATAATGTGACAGGTTAACATGTGCTGCACACAGTATTCAAACCCACATACCTGAGTTTTGTGAACCTAACACTCTACTATTTGAGGTAGGGGACAGGTTATATTTGTTGAAACATGTGGTGCGGCTATTTGCACCTTTTGGCAAATATTAGGAAACGTTTTAGCCATGCCCATTTTGTCAGCATCATGTCTGTTACAAGTGACAGTTGTATGAGTAGATTGGAATTTAATGCATTAGTTTTAAGGACATATTTTAAATTCTTTGTGAAATGTTCCTTGAGTATATTGTTGTTTATACATGCATGTTCATTATTATAAAAGTTCATGTTATGTTTTATTTCAGACATATGCCTAGCCATGCTAGTAGAGAAGTTTTGACCGTATTTGGTAGCCTGACCACCTGCGACCCTGGTGATATCTTAGAGACACTGAAGGTTCAGTATAAATATTATTTTGTAATTTATCAATGCATTATACTAATAAAGATTTTTGTCACACACCTTAGTAGCTTTCATTGATAAACTCGGTGATTTTTTCATCTCTTTGGGAATTGGTACAGTTCCGGTCAGATTGGGAATTTAGGAGTTATGACAATTAGATTATTGGGAAATTTTATCAATAGACAATGCCAAATAAATTAAGTTCTTTGGTTTATTTGCACAAGTTTACTTTACTTTTTGTCAAAAAATGGTCATAACTTTGGTTTTTTACCGGAACGTCCAATTTTGAAATTGTAAATGTTCATTGAGAATTTCTCCATTCGGATTCGGGAAAATTGTAGCCGAAATGCTATTGGGAAGGGCTTGTTTACCAGACACAAACAAAGATTGAAAAACTTGCTGAAACTGTAGAACAAAAAAGTCATGATTATTGTGAATTCATGGGGACCCAAATGATTTCTGATACTGCATTTTACTAATATAATCCATTGCATTTAAATGATGATAAGATAAAAGAAAATGTACTTGATGGGAAGAATTATTACTTATCTGAGTTCCCTATAACCATGGTTTAGTGTATATCTCAGGGCAGACAATATTCCGGATATATCCAAACTCTTGATTTTTCTGTCTGAAAGAGCTATAACTTCTGAGTAAAATAAAAGTTATTTGATGAAAATATCTTAAGAAATGACAAAGTTATTGTCAATTGGTAAAAATGATCTGCAACATATGATTTTTCAGCATCTTTTGACACCTGGGGGTCCTGATATCTATGCAATTTTTTTTTCACATTTATTAAAGGCACGGTATAAAACAAAGTTTGTTTTTAAGACTATTCAAAATATACTTTTCAGGTTTAAGTGTATTTATAAATGACCCAGTTATTAATAATATATTTTATAATACAAAGTAGTCCCTTTAAAAGATATTACTCATTTCTAATTCCTTGCTGTGTTAGAAACAAAGAAGTAATGGTAATGATGAATCATTTTATTTCCATGTAGGTTTTAAAAGATGCCCATGTGCGATGTTCCATGGTAGGTCTAGCTGCTGAAGTGAGAATATGTAAAAAGATATGTTTTGATACAAATGGTAAATACATGTGTGGCCATAAACTGATCAATATGATTCATAGATAATATTGAATAACTTTTTCTAAAGGTACATAAGGTCATGATCGGGTGGTAAGTGTTCTGGACTTGTAACCTGGCAATCTGGGTTTGAATCTCTGGTTGCGCCAGGTCAGGTCCTTCTATACAAAATTTACAAAAATGTTGATTTTCCTTCATATGTGGAGAAGTTGCCGGCTTCTTGTAGAAGGGTGGGTACTGGTTTAAATACAGTCCAGGAAAAATGGTTTGGTGAATACAACTGAAAAATTGATGAAAAAATGATGTTTAAACCAACTGAAGAAAAAGGAAGCATGAGATTTATTGATGATATTGGGACTTCTGTGATCCTGTTGTCAAAGTCTCTTACTAGTGTTATAATCACTAGTGTATAGGTTGCACCTGTGGTTTAAGACGTAGGTAAAAAAGTTAGTGGAAATACGTTCATATTTAAAATGAAGGTATTTTTTCAGCAAGAAATTTACCACAATGGACACAAAAATAAAATAAAAAATATGCTGTTTGTTTTTATCAGTCAAAAAAAAAATTTCAATTTACTTAATAGATGAATATGTTTCAAATATTTTACTAGTTGCCAGAAACAGAAATAATTATTAGGTGTGCATGTAGATAATTGAAAATCTGTCGGTCCTTACTAGCAAAATGGTTTCAAAATGTTGACTTATCAGATTCTCCTACTGTTGTCATGGCTGTAAAATCTTTTGGTTTATGGCAATGCATGCTTTGTCTGTTTCAGGTAAATACACAGTAATTCTTGATGAATCCCATTACAAAGATTTGTTGAATCAGCACACCAGTCCACCGCCAGCAATGGTAATCATTACATATCGAGCGCTCAGCGCAACACTATCGTAACTTGTTCTTATTTCAATATGAGTTACGACACTCTTGCGTTTAACCCTCGATATATTATAATCCTTACACATTTTTTGTTGGCTTATCTAGACTGGTTTAGATTTATGCCTATAGCCCAATAGGACGGAACTGAAATAATTGTTTTAGTCAGGCCTGATGAAACCAGTTGTCTCATAGGTCTAAGTTAACTAAATTAAGTTTTACTGTAAACAAAGTACCTTTTGGCAAAATGTTCCATTTTAGAAAAAAAAGAAAGGGTGCACTATTGGAAGTCCTTATTCAACAATCCACAGTTACAGTGTGAACATATTTGAAACAATTGATAGCCCTTTACTTTAGGTCATAAAACACAAGAATGTATGATTGTACAGTAAATCTCCTGAAAAACAGAATTTCCAGAAAATTAGACGATTTTTCAACTTAAAGTTTAATTGTATATGACTGATTACATATGACATGTCTTTGTGTCAACTTTAACTGGATTGCTTATATCACCTATAAAGGTAGAACAATCTGTTGATTAACATGTTGGGAGTGTATAGCTTGTCTGTATTGTTTCTTTAGGATGGTCATGGTGTTGAATTTTGTCAGGGGTTGTGATTTTACAGTGGATCATGGAATTCATTTTTTAAAACGTTTAAATCCGGTTTAAATATCAATAAGGATTTAGGCCATTTCTCATTAAATGCTCACTGAACATAGTTGATGCATCTCAATTGCCAGTAACATTATTGATATTTGGATCAGTTCAATTGTTCTATACACATATGTACATGTATAGAACATTTTCTGGTGATTTTTAGCATCATGACATAAAAGTTCCTTTCCTTTGATTGCAACTATATAAGCACACAACTGTTCTGTATATTTTCACAGATGAATACAGAGTCGTCATTAATTCGTATGGGATTTCCACATCAGCATCAAGGTGGTGACCGGGCTGGCCATAAACCTTCTATGTGTATGTGGTATGTAGTTTAAGTATTTATTGGGTGTATTTGTTACGCAAATATTGATTTACTTTTATAAAATGTAAAGGTTTTGTTCATTATAGCGTCACCCCTGTTTTTCTTTTTATCAATATTATGGCCTAGTTATACTTAACTGTCCTTCACATATACTGAGATGCTCTTTTCATTTATAATTGATCTAAAATTATAACAATAGAACTATATAAATGAGTAATTTGGTACAAAAATCTAACAACATTAGCTCATGTGTTGTTTTTTGTTTGTTACAGCCATCTTGACAGTAAGACTGTGGAAGGTTTCAGCACATCAGGTTATTTCTGTCCACAATGTAAGAGTAAATACTGTGAACTACCAGTGGAATGTAAATCTTGTGGTATGTATGAAGTTTGTCAAAGCAAATGACATTTAGGCTGTAGTCCCATTTAAAGTTAAACCTGTGAGCAAAGGCCAACCTTGGAAAAGATAGTATGTGGCCTTCATTGACAGATGGCCTTTATTTGGAGGTCATTTTGTTTGATTTTCAGTAACAGCTCTTAAAATATCACGGGGTGGCTTTTATTCAGAGGTTGCTGCTTACACAGGATTTACTGTATATGACAATGACTGGCCCACATGTCCTGTCGAATTTCTTTGATATTTACTGAAGAATTTAGATGGTATATTCTGTGGGCCAGTAATAATGCTGTCTAGTTCACTTCTGTTTCAAGTTTGTCGAGTTATTATTTGTTGTCTGAAGCAAGCAATGAACCTGTGGTATAACAGTAGATTAGTAAGTTGCATTGGATGTATATAAAGTGAAAATGGATTCCTGGGAAGCACCACATGTAAACAAAATAAATGGTCTGAAGGCCGAAAACCACAGAACTGAATTTATATTTTTCTCTCTGTTCCAGGTTTAACATTGGTGTCAGCGCCTCATCTAGCACGTTCATATCATCATCTATTTCCTCTAGACCAATCAAAAGAGGTCCCTGTTACAGATTTTGATCCTGGACAACTTATGTGAGTTTTTCAGCTTTTTACCATACTTCAAACTGTAATATCTACAATGGCTTTGCTAATCCCAATTATATGTCTGACCTTGGGTTTGTGAGTTTCAACCCAGAGTGAAGCATATTTATTTGATTCGATACAAGCTTTTTTACCACTTGCCAATGAGATATGTGTTATTTATGGAAACCTAATTATTGGTTCTTTCTCTGAAAACAAACTATGCATCACTCAATTCTTAATTTTAGTTCTTGTTTAAAAAAGGTCAAATTTAAATGAAATTCAGTGTTTTTTTAAACCATTTTCATGTAGCCTGTTATTAAAATTATAATTATGATACACTAACTAAAATCAAATAAATAATAATAAAAGTCAATACAAATGTTGTATGTTAGGCTTTTCGTCTCTGTGTTAAAATTATATTTTGTACAATTTTTCTTTTGTAGATATTGTAGTGCTTGTCAAATTGAAATTCAAGAACAAGCTGTAAGTCTAAGCATTTTTTCTTTTTCTTTGAATTCTTGATTTAGTTCTATATTCTTTGTGTGCTGTTGATGGATATTTATGAGTTGATTTCGTTAAAGGTGTTAATCTGCTCAGAAAAATTCTGTGGGGGATGTTGGGGAATAAGCTCATTCTGCTGAAATACTCACTGAACAAAATGTATGTTGATGTTTCACAATTGTTGGCGAAATAACCAATACTTGAACCTATGAAATTATTCTATCTATAGAAGGTATTTTGGTTGTATTCCAGCTTGGTTGTATACCATTCTAAAATGAGATAGAGAATTCCCCACTCTGATCAACAACCATTTACATTCTGCATTTTGCCTAATCTCAGGACTGTATTAATGTTTTTTACTATTCAGGTATATCAGTGTAGGAAGTGTAGGGCGATCTTCTGTATAGACTGTGACATATTCATACATGAAACTCTACATTCATGTCCTGGTTGTTCAAGTTCTAGACGAACTCAAACTGCTGAAGCTGTGTTTATTTGATAGTATCATACATTATTATTGTTCATACCCAACATGAGGCTTAGTGCTGCTGGAACATAGACTGGTTATTTCGAAAGAGCATAGACTGGTTTTGAAGAACATAGACTGGTTTTGAAGAACATAGACTGGTTATTTTGGAAGAACATAGCCTGGTTATTTTGGAAGGAGCATAGATTGTTTATTTAACTGGAAATTAGACTGGTTATTAAGCAGGAAGATACTAGACTGGTTATTTATGAAGAACATAGACTATTCATTTGGAAGGAGCAAAGATCGGTTATTTAGCAGGAAGATAGGCTGGTAATTTTTTTTAAAAATGTTGACTGTTTATTCTAAAACAACATAGACTGCTTATTTGGAAGAATGTGGACTAGTTATTTGTTTATTTCCTGGCTGGTCCTTATATCTTTATCAAAGTCTACATGAGGCAGCTCAAGATTGTTGATCGGGTCATAACAGGTTTGAGACCTTTTTGAGGAACTTGTATCTCTGTAAATGTTTTATTGAAGATACTGTACCTAGCGTTTTACATTTCTGTCATAGGTCATCTTAAATAAATCTAACGTAATTTATAGCAAAAATTGTGAGAGTAAATGTTACGTTCCAACCCAGGGTGCTACAAATATTGACCTCATTAAATACTAAGTCTGTTGTAAGGCATGCCACTTGGAGCATATCGCTTTATTGGAAACACATTCATGTTTTCTTTACAATTTGTTATTGATCTGAGAAATAAATGTTTTTATACGCACAAATCTTAGTTGTTTTTTGTTTGTATATACAAATTCACTGGTGAATCTCAAAATAGTTGATATATTCCTTGGTGTACATTACTTTCAGTGATACAGTAAAATCTATGAAACTTAAAGAAGACATGAAGTGGCCTGTATTCACAGAATGGCCTTTACTAGCAGGTGGTAGCTAACACAGGTTTAACTGTATTCAATAATTTCGCACAATCTTCAATGAAGTATTTACAAGCAAATATTAATATTCAAAAATCTGTTTATTTTTACTATTAATTATAAATACATGCACACATATATGGAATGGTAATCAAATATGACTCGCATTCATGCATATAAAACAACAGGTCTGTGTAAATAAGCATATGTAAACTCGGTTTCAGACTATATAGTGAATTTAGAGTATTTTGTGGTCAAGTATACATCCACACTTCAGTTGATCTACCTTATTTTATAAAGCTTGAAAAACAAAGGGAAAAAAATTAATATGCAATGCAAACAATTTCGCATTCATGTAAGGCCTAAGGTTATTTTACTAAAATTACAACAAAAGTAATCAAACTATTTACCATATTCTGTATCAATTTTGTACTTTAAAAAAAAAACCAATGAACTAATTTTTCAATATATAAGTTAAATGTTCGACTAATTCTGTACTGTCTCAACAGCACAAGGTATCTTTAAATTTAAATGTGATACTAATAAAATACTATACTTTAACTCTACTAATAAAATCATATGTGTTATCTTCTTGGTTTCCCATCGACACCACAACAAACAATATATGGGCAACATCAAGCAGATTCCTATACATAGTTATCATTTGCAACATTACTGAGAACATGGCATAACATATTTTTTTCGAAACAACAGTTTACTTGCTTACGGTAACAACCAACTAGCTGAACTGGTTTTCAAGAAATAAATGAACAACATTTAGTGACTACAAAATATAATGAATTTCTGTAAACATACAATGCTTTCAGACATGCGCACCCAATCAGACTCAAAACTCTCAAACCAAACATGGGTAATATAAATAAAGAAATGTACAAATAATGATTAAACACATGGCCAAGGCACCCAAACAAAACAATTCAAATACTGCACAACCAGATATTATGGAGTGTCAAAATGTTTATTTGTTACCCTATGCATTTTGCATTCATTAATGTTTGCAAAACAAATTCTGACTCACATGAAGACTAAAAATGATACAAACCACCATGCATGGTCAGTAAATTTTGCTAGCAGAAATGTTCTTGAAAATAAGTTGCTCGCAAAAATGCAAAAAATTCCCACAATGCAAACTTAACCACTTAATATACAGTAACACATTCATGCACAAATTATGTGTAACAATTATTTTAGGTCTGAGCAAACTCAACAGAGTATCAAGGTAAATACATTATATAAGATATTTGGTACAATCATACAAACACTCCTTTGAGTCAACCTTTGCCATACATTGCACAAACTTCATAAAAATGAAATATTTGACTTCACAAATAAAACATGCAAATTGTGTATTGTGATAAGAATTGTATTACCAGTATATGAACACAAGAGTACAGGATAATGATAAGTGCAGCATAATTTAGGGGTTCTGGACCTTTTTCAGTATGTTTAAGTGGTGTTATACCTTTCTGGTGATTTTGTGAAGTCTTACTTTTAGAAATGACAACAAAATGGACATCAATATAAACAAAGATAAAACATAGCACTTTTAGTGGTCTCTGACCATCTTCTGCATGATTTTATTTGTATTACCCCGGTATACCACCTTCCAGATTTAAATAAAGTCTTAAAAGGCTCCATCACCCAGACAACCTAAATTTTTCATTGGTTTAATAATTTCATCAAAATTAAAGGACGTCACCACCTAATGGATGAATCAGATTCTCAAATATTGTTCAACAAACAGTTACTTCTACAACAATAGAATACAATTTCTTTAAGTACAAAAAAAAGGCAGACTGCATCATCAGTAAATCTGCCTGACTGAAAGGATTATCCAGTAAAAATTGAATCACAAAAAATGATGTAAAAAATCTCATTTCCATTGTCTGTTGAGAGCTTTTCGGGATGCCAGTTTTTGTGTGATGAAGGATGCAACAAGCATGGATAAAACAACACTAGCAATCAACCAATGCTCAAAGTCTTCCTTTAAAACATCAAACATCTTTGACGGTTGAACTCGAGTATGGAATAAATCTGTAATAATAAAACGAGATTATCTTGTCATGTATATTATTTACAATTTTAGATCAAACAAATTATAAACATGTACACAAAAGAATGCAGAAATAGCGAAATCCTAGAGAGCTGAAAAATACATAACAGATTCAACAATCATCATTACTTTAACATATTTCCACTTTCAAAATTTTAAATGTAGGCATTTTTAGTGTTACCAACCGAACTACTGAGTAAAGTACTCTGTTAAGAAATTGTCTGGAAGCGGGCTAGGTGTGTACTGGTGCTTCACACCAGGCACATTAAAAAAGCAGGAAAAAATATTCAAAATAAGAGCAGAGATACAAGTGACCGTAGCTATCGAATGGCTCATTAAACAAAAGATGAAGAGTGCATTTATAAAATATTTACCTAATCCATAAGATAATATAAGACATGTAGATTCTAGTCCTGTTGGTGATGTATGTATACCCTGTATATGGTATAGTGTCTGATTATAGTTTATCATGCCTTCAGTGTGTACAGGTAACTCCGGTATGTATGGAAATGTTCCCTCTTCTCTGTAAACATAAACAAATAATGGTTAAATGATTAAAACACAAAGAAATATCATGTTACATATTCAAACCATATAGCCATTCTGTCCTGTTTAACATTCTGTAAGTCTTAGAGTCAGATTGGGTCAATCAACCCCCAGTACTGCTTCTCTCCACAGTCCATACATCTCCTGGAGATAATGTTTTCTCACCCATTTTTTCTATGTGTCAATGTTTTGAGTTTGGGTTTGGCACATTTTTAGAGAAGTCGCATTTTTTGTGCTTTTTTTTTCTTCTAGAAATTATTTTGTTATATATTGTATATATTCAACATATAAGACTATCTTGAGGGTTCAACGCAACAGTGTCGTAACTCATATTGAAATAAGAACAAGTTACGACAGTGCTGCGCTGAGCCCTCGATCTTATCAAAAACATCCCTCATTTTCTGATTTGTTTTCAAAATTTCCTTAACACTTTAACTTGATAGCAAGACTACCCCAATATTATTAGAACCATTTTTTGTGTGCAGAAATGGTACAATGTGTATAAATTAAGATTCTCCTGCAAAACATTTTATAATCATTTGTTCACAGTTCAGAAGTATGTGAGGTCAATGAAGAAACACTGATACTGTCCCAGTCTTTATCATGGCAATATTCAATGTACATATATATATTATGTGGTACCAAATATATCTATACACACACAGGTGCATACGGAAGGTCATTTTGAATTATCATAATCTTCAAATAACATCATCAGCTTCTGAGCGATCCCTATAATCTAGTCAATACACTTATCAACCACTATTGTCATCAACACAATCACCACAATCATCATCAGTATCATCATCAACACTACTTTCATCATAATCAACATTACTGCACCAATCACCATCATCAACACCACTATTATCATCATTGCCATAACAACCAACACCACTAATATCTTCATCAGAATCATTCTTAATCAACCTCTGTATCAGTTACAGTAGCAATAAAGTAAATACTCAAGTATCTTACACATTGACACTGAAATAACTTACTGAGTTTCTGCTGTAGGCGTCAGTGGTCTTCTGGGATCCAAAAATGCTTTTGGTAAGGTAAATATACCACCATTTTTCAATCCAACTGAAAAAAAAATGTTGAAATTAAACTAGAAGCCCAAGGGCAACATGTCGAGCCCCTGTTTAACCAGCTTGTGATCTTGACCTTTGAACTACAAGTATGGGTGATATTCATGACACATCATTTCATTGAAGTAAACTTTTATACCAATTTATTTAAAAATCCTTGAATGCAAACAGAAGTTACAGCCCAGACAAGGAAAATATATTTGACCGAATGTGTAATCTTGACCTTTGACCTATAAAAATCTGGGCGTTGCCCAAGACACATGGTCGCATTGTATTATGGCAAGTCATTTTTAAATAAGTCAATGCATAAGGGAGACACAGCCCAGACAAGGTGTATAATGATTATTTTTTATGTTTGACCTCTAAGTGTGACCTTGACCTTTGAGCTAGAGACCTTGATCGTACGCACTGCACACCGCCTCATGGTGTTTTACAATTATGCCAAGTTATCTTAAAAAGTTTCTATGCATAAGGGAGATACAGCCCGGACAAGGTGTATAATGCTCATTTTTGACGTTTGACCTCTAAGTGTGACCTTGACCTTTGAGCTAGAGACATGGATCTTGCACACTGCACACCGCCTCATGGTGTTTAACAATTATGCCAAGTTATCTTAAAAAGTTTCTATGCATAAGGGAGATGCAGCCCGGACAAGGTCTATAATGCTCGTTTTTGACGTTTGACCTCTAAATGTGACCATGACCTTTGAGCTAGAGACCTGGATTTTGCGCACTGCACACCGTCTCATGGTGTTTAACAATTAAGCCAAGTTATTTTAAAAAGTGTCAATGCATAAGGGAGATACAGCCCGGACAAGGATCCGGACGGACACACTAACTAACTCTCACTCACTCACTCACTAACTAACTAACTAACTAACGTACAGACACGCAACCGCCATTGTGGCGACTATGTCGAGCTCACCGCAGGCGGGCTCGACAATAAAATTACCAATCATTCATTAAGTTTGTGCATGCATTATGAACAGAAAATAAATACATGGTCATAAATAGCAATTATCCTTAACTGCTAAAACATGCCATTCAAAAATAATAAATATATCCCTACTCATACTTAGTTGATTAAGGTATATGTAGTTTGACTGTGTAAGAATTTAACCACAAGAGCATAGCAGTGATTTAATGATCAAAAGCTGTACATACGTATGACTGTTCATACAGTCATGTGAATTATAAACACATAAATAAATATGGATAAAGTAAATAAATGGGGTTTTATGCACACATAAAACTATTTATGTCATTGGCCGGGCCCCAGGGACGTAATGGACTAGGGTCCGTTATGTTCCGGGTTTTTTCCTTACCTTTCGGTTTACCTATTATCTTCCAACCAATCAAAATCTTGTTATTGTGACGTATATGCTATCGGCCAATAGTTTGCTAGCTAGCCATTGTTATTCTTTTTACGACGCGGTATTCACGCGTCTGTTCAGCTCGATTATTTTTCACGTTTTCCGTGGTTATTACACGTTGTTAAGGTTGGATTTTTATACAATATTCAACGTTAGTGTATTCTAGTATATATTGTTGTTACATCTAGGGGCGGCGACCCCGCATTTAGTTGGAATAGGTGACAAGTGTGGATAGCTAAGATCATTCATCTCCCGCGTGACTTAGCAGTGCGTGAAGAGATACGAGATTCGGCGAGACCAAGATGGCTGCGCCCGCATGGAAAATTCATCTTTTAGGTCATTCGTTTGTCAAGCGTCTTAAGGATTTTGTAAGACAGTCGAGTGACTTCAAGTTTGATTTGGGGTTACAGGGACAACCTTTGATCCAATATTCTGGTTTTTCGGGAGCTAAGGTGAAGGACTTGTGTAGTAAACTGGAGGTAGTAACGGATTTTAGTCCAGATATCGTGGTTTTAGTGATTGGAACTAATGACTTGTATGATGATGCGGTTAGTCCAACCTTAGTGGCTAATCAGATAATTGACTTAGTCGATTCTCTTTTGTTCACACATAATGTGTCGAAAGTGATAGTTCTACAGATCCTACACAGGCAGAACTCTTTAAGATTTTCGAGGTATCCGGTTGATCCAGCCAGATTCAATCCGCGGGTGGATGAGTTAAACTCGATTCTGCTAGATACCCTTAACCACTCTCCACACAGAAGAAGTTATCTCTGGAAAATGAAGGGATTTTGGTCACAAGAATGTAAACGGGCCAATTTCGCTGACAACGGATGTCACCTTTCCAAATATGGGCAGACGAAATTGATTCACAATGTCAGAGCTGCTGTGGTCGCCGCCCTTAGAGGTTCCATTTGTCAAGTTTAAGTTAAGTAATGTAACTTTGCTTGTTTTATCAATGGCATAAGGTGTGATCAACATCTGCCAATATTTATGATAGTATATATGAATTACATGTGGTTTTGACTATATTTATTACCTTGAGTCAGATTAGACAACCCTAGGCTAAGGGGTCGTCGGTTCATAGGTGACGTCAATGACTGTAGACAAGCTAGACTCCATAATTGCTGGATTTATTTAGTTTGGCCATCATCGACGTACATACAGTTACCACGTTTAGTTGGTATCATGTCGGTTGGCTGCTTAGCATACCACTTAGTTTGCATGATGTTTGTAGCAATATTTAGACATTAACATGTAACAGAATCCATACAGGCATATGGTTCCAGTAATTTTCCTATAATGTCCGGTAGACAGTAGTCAAATAACGCACATACCCACGGGAATCGAGGTTGTATAATCATACAATTTAGTTTTCATGGTGTGGCGGTGCCATATTCAGCTACTCGAGTACTTACCGTGGGTATTGTCTTTTGGATACATGTACAATATGTTTCCTTCAAATGTCATGGCGGTGCCAGGCAGCATTCACGCAGGTACACAAGGGTTGCATGAGGCTAGGGCGTTTGCCATATTAGACATGTAGATGCTTGATCATGCTTCCCCTGTGTATTGTCCTTGTTCTGATTGTCAGCTAAGTTTACAATTAGCCAAACGAGTCAGGTTGTTGTAAAGGCCATTATTGCATGTGCACTAGGGTTTGCGGCTGACGATTACATGAGGTCAGGTGGTACCACTTAGACATACAAATATAGGCCTGCCCGGTGCATTGTCTCTGATATGATCATATATCCCTATTATGTCTGGCGGTGCCAATTGACATTTAAGCATGTACACAGGGGTTTGGGGGTATGCTAACAACTTTTTGGCAAGGCATGGCGGTGCCATGGTCCACCTGCATACCCTGTGTATTGTCTGGTAACAAATAGTCATGTTTAGCATTACATGTAAGATATTAAATTGCTGTTTACAATATACCCATGGCTGGATATTGTAGTTACATTTATGCAATGCAGCTAAGAAGTATGGCATTATTAAATAGTCGATATGCATAATGTTAGTCATCAAATTAATACTTATACGCATTAATTTCAGATGAAACCCACCAAAAGGAAAAAGGCTGATAATAGTGCTAGTACCTCGAAGTGTCCGTGTTGTGTGTCAGGGGACTCGACCCCTTTTAAAAGGAAGAGGAATAAAGAACAGTCAAATTTAGGGACGGGCATATTCCCTCCTATAGATACAGTGGCGCCATCACCAATTAGACAAAATAGGCAACCACAAAGGAGCAGTACCATTAGCATTCCGCCGAGTGATACAAACATTCACCAAACAGTGTCAGCACCCCAGATCATTCCATTGTCAAGTGGGGGTGCTGTATATCCACGCGGGTCGGGGATGAGCGGGGCAACCTCAGCAGGTCACTTAAGTGGGGTTGATAGTCAAGGTTCGTGTCTGCCCCAATTCATACCCCTACACAGCTTAGAGCATCATGGGGTAGCGTCAAATACAAACACACAGATGTCGGATGACACTGACACTTCTGAGGAGTCAGATGAGGAAACCCCTCAGTCAGGCGCTGTGAATTTTACGCAAGCAATCTCCCAACACGGCCAAGATATTTTACCAGGTAATGGCATCCAGTTCACTGAACCCATTAGTTCACCGATTATCAATCAGGTCAAGAGGTCCATACGTAAAAAAATATGGAGTAATAAATTCATAGACATGGCAATGCTACTCCCTAATACTTCCATTAATTCAACTCAAATGCAGTACACCCTGCAAATGGATAGCCAGTCCAATTTATCTTTAATGCCATCCAATCGTACCAGGAAGATCAACAGCATTGAAACCTGGACGTCAGCCTTTTTAAGGTTTGCAGCGGTGTATTGTGCAGGCCATCCTACTGAAGCCCCACATCTCATGAAATATGCTGAAATTGTGCGAGACATTGCAACTCACCGCCCAGGCTTAGCATTCCTGTTTTATGACACCCAATTCCGTACACTCAGAGAATCGGTCACAATTCCATGGGATCGCATTCACACGGAATTTTGGTTAATGGCCTGCACTTCGTTTCAGCCTCAACAGTCCTTTCGTTCGTCCAATAAAACAAAGTCATACAGGTACAATGGCACCAAACCGGGAAAGTTTCTGGAGAACACATGCTGGAACTTCAACAAACGAAGTGGTTGTCACTTCCAAAAATGTAACAAACCCCATGTATGTGGTTTCTGCAGAGGGCAACATACAGCATACAACTGCCCAATATCCAGTAAACAAACAGCAAATGGATCCAGTTACAAACCCCATACATCCGCCAACCCTTCAAAAAAATAATGTACAACTTATTACTCCGGTGCTCATTGACAAATTAAAGCCATTTCTTAATAACTACAAGGAAGCTGATTACTTAATTCGGGGTTTTCGTGAGGGTTTTTCATTAGGTTACGTAGGTCCTAGACTTGCCACTATTTCAACAAATCTAAAGTCATGCCGGGACTACCCAAGTATAGTTGCCTCAAAAATAAAGAAAGAGTTAGAAGCTGGCCGCATACAAGGGCCCTTCGATTCACCACCCTTGGATAATCTTCGTATCAGTCCTATTGGTGTAGTACCTAAGAAAGCCCAGGGTCAATACAGGTTAATTCATCATCTTAGTTACCCCGAGGGTTCTTCTGTTAACGATTTTATTGACCCTAACTTATCCACTGTCCGTTATTGTTCTTTTGATGATGCGGTCTCAAAACTTTTATCCCTAGGTCAGGGGGCTTTACTTGGTAAAACCGACATTGATTCCGCTTTCAGGCTTATTCCCATACAACCATCGGATCACCATCTATTAGGTTTTACATTTCAAGGGAAATTTTACTATGACACTTGTCTGCCTATGGGGGCTTCTTCATCATGCGCTATATTTGAACGCTTCAGTTCGGCCCTTCAGCACATTTCAGAAACTAAATTAAACATTAAGCATATGGTCCATATATTAGATGACTTTCTTATCATAGGCCCTCCAAATTCCGCAAAATGTCAAAACGATTTGGACCGTTTCTTACAGTTATGTAGTACAATAGGCGTTCCAATAAAAGCAGAGAAAACAGAATCTGCTAGAACGGTTATCACTTTCATGGGTTTAGAACTTGACTCTTTATCTATGGAGGCCAGACTTCCGCTAGACAAGTTGCAGAACATACAAACGCAACTCCTTTCTGTATCTAAAAGGCGTAAAATTACATTGAGGGAACTTCAGTCCCTGCTGGGTTTATTGAATTTCTGCTGCCAAGTTGTCATGCCGGGTAGATGTTTTCTACGTAGGCTGATAGATCTGACGAAAAAGGTCACGAAACCGCACCATAGGATTACTCTAAATAAAGAAAGCAGGCTGGATATTAGGGCCTGGCAGCTTTTTGCATCTCATTTCAATGGCCGCCAATTACTTCTTCAGCAACGTTGGATATCAGCCGAGGCCTTGCATCTACATACAGATGCGGCGGGTTCTATTGGTTATGGAGCAATTCTCCAAAACCATTGGTTTTATGGAAATTGGCCAGATTTTTGGTTACCATATGACATTACATTCAAAGAACTTTTTCCTATAGTTTTAGCTTTTGAGATTTGGGGCGTATATCTGCAGAATAGGTGCATCGTCCTCCATACTGATAATGCCGCGGTTGTCCATATAATTAACAAACAGACTTGCAAGGTACCATCAATTATGGTTCTAGTTCGTCGTTTGGTTCTAGCTTCCATGAAGTATAACATTCTTATGCATGCCGAGCATATCAGTGGAAAACTAAACACTTTACCAGACCTTCTTTCTCGTTTACAGCTGGAACAATTCAGAACCTTAGCACCTCACATGGACAAAGAGCCCACAATAGTTCCAGAGGAGTTGATTACTCTGCACTGAATTTCAATGTTTTGAACCTCCTGGAATCATGTCTAGCTCCATCCACTAAATCGAGTTACCGGAATGCATGGCAGGTTTACAAATCTTTCCACGATAATTTTTACCCAGTTCATCCCCTGATCCCTATCAGTACGGAGCAATTGGCTCAGTTCATTGGCGTTTGTCACACTCGTGGCCTCAAGCCATCTACTATCACATCTTATATGTCAGCGTTTAACTACATACATAAGTTACATGATATGCCTTCTCCTTCAGAATCATTCATAATCAAGAAGTTGTTGCATAGCTTAAGGCGTTTTAGGGAAACAGACAAACGCCGCCCTTTCACTTTGTGCCATGTCCAGAACATCATTACCGCTTTGAAAGAGGTGGTTCATGACAGGTTCAATTTTTTACTGATGAGAGCTATGTTTTTACTATCTTTTTTTGGTTTGTTCCGAGTTGGGGAATTAGCATATAGTGAAAAGGGCGCCCAGAATGTCATTAACAGAGAAGATGTCTCTTTCCATTGTCAGGAAGGGAAGATTATTTCTGCAGTTATTACCATTAGAAATTATAAACACTCTCAAGGCCAGTCTGGTAGAATACCTATCTCCTGTCAAAGCCGCATAAAATTCTGTCCGGTAGTTGCTTTACACAAATACCTCAGGCGAGTAGGTGACACTTCAGGTCAGTTATTCATACACAGATGTGGGTCTAAGGTCAACACCGGATATTTTCGCAAGGTTCTACGCGCATGTGTGGTTGCAGGTGGCTTGGATCCTCGAGTCTATACTTCCCATTCATTTAGAATAGGGGGCGCAACCCATGCGCATGAGGCTAACATGTCTCCTGCTCAAATTAAACTACTAGGCAGGTGGAAATCTTCAGCTTATATGAAATACATACGTCCTAGATCCCTTCCCATATAATTTTCAAATATCACAAATAATTTCAGCTTCATGTATGTCTTACAATTAGGGTCAGGCTTTGAACTGGAGTAAACTACCTTATTATGTTACTCAGGTATTCAGTTCTGATGGTGCAAGGCCACAGATTGAACTACTAGAGTGTGAACTGGATGCCATTATCTTTATACAACTACATGTAATTACTTTCTGTTTTGCCGGTGCAAGCTACACCCGCAGATTGGGGTTATTGACAATATTGATGTTATTGATTTGATACTGTTATGTGGAATGTACTTTTTTTATTATAATGCCATAAGAAAAAACATAACAACCGAGATAACATATCCCGGTTATATATATGAGAAAATCATGAATGACCATATCTGGGCAAAAGACACGCATTTATTATAATGCCATAAGAAAAAACATAACAACCGAGATAACATATCCCGGTTATATATATGAGAAAATCATGAATGACCATATCTGGGCAAAAGACACGCCGGGCATTTATTATAATGCCATAAGAAAAAACATAACAACCGAGATAACATATCCCGGTTATATATATGAGAAAATCATGAATGACCATATCTGGGCAAAAGACACGCCATATATAAAAATACATACTAAAGCATCTAATATATACATAAATGGAACACATTGTGTAATATTTTGTTTAATGAGGAGGTGGAGAGGTGGTGGTGGAATAATCGAGCTGAACAGACGCGTGAATACCGCGTCGTAAAAAGAATAACAATGGCTAGCTAGCAAACTATTGGCCGATAGCATATACGTCACAATAACAAGATTTTGATTGGTTGGAAGATAATAGGTAAACCGAAAGGTAAGGAAAAAACCCGGAACATAACAGACCCTAGTCCATTACGTCCCTGGGGCCCGGCCAATGACATAAATAGTTTTATGTGTGCATAAAACCCCATTTATGTATTGTCCTGTGAGGAAAGACGCAGCACAGTAGAAGTCGAACTATGTATGGGCAGAATGAAAACAACACATAATGAGAATTGAAAATGGGCATTTATTATAATGCCATAAGAAAAAACATAACAACCGAGATAACATATCCCGGTTATATATATGAGAAAATCATGAATGACCATGTGTCTTTTGCCCAGATATGGTCATTCATGATTTTCTCATATATATAACCGGGATATGTTATCTCGGTTGTTATGTTTTTTCTTATGGCATTATAATAAATGCCCATTTTCAATTCTCATTATGTGTTGTTTTCATTCTGCCCATACATAGTTCGACTTCTACTGTGCTGCGTCTTTCCTCACAGGACAATACATAAATGAATGATATTTTAATAAGAAAATTCTGAATTATTTTAATTACAAACAAGTTGAATACCTATGATATCTTTGGCTGTAATACCCTTCTCAGTTATTGTAGTTGTCATGGTGTACATTGGTAGGGGAAAGATGAAACTTTGTCGCATCACAAGGGGCTGTTGAGGGGCCGTGAATGACGAGAACACAGTCGCGTTACTCTGGTTTTTCCCCTCGTACATTTCTAATGCTGCCATTTCATGACGACGTTGTTTGGTGTTGAAATAGTTGTACTGAAAAACAAACAGTACCCTTGCACCTATTATCCACACAAAAACTAAGACAAAAAAATTTAATCATTATAAACCATAAAACGTTTTTATAAATGAAAGAAATAGCAAAATGAAAATATCTGATAAATAAAATTTACAACAATATCAAATCTTGTCTTAAAAGACTCCTGCCAACTAAATTAGGACTACAATATCAGTTAAATTCTACAGTCAAATCTAAGAATCATTTAATGTCTATGAAATAGTATCCGGACTAAAGTAAAGCTTCCCTGGATGAAAGCTCCCGCGTCAATATTAATATATGAGTGTACATTCGCTCTCTTGATAATTGATTACCCCAGACATTGGCTCTCCTGTCTTTTTCGCACCCCGGACAGAAGCTCCCATTAGAAACAGGTCTAAGACAACTTATTATAGTAGTGTACATTACACTTACCACCACCCAGTTTTCAGAATGCACCACATGGATTGGTCCCTGGGCTTTCCTATGGTTACCATGGAATAACAGATGTCCAGTGATAACATCTAACAGGTACACATTGATAACTGGGTAAGCTGTAAATACAGAAGAAAAGAAGTTAATATCAAGTTCAAACAGACTGTGTTACCATGACTTAACCAAAGAAAACAATTTTTGACAATAAATGACAGACACAGACATTGGGTGCTTTTATCATTGGCAGAATTTGTGCAAAACAGTTCTCTAGCAATGGGTCCCAAACTTTAAACCCACCATAGACTTAATCAAGAGAACAATACATGTACATGCATGCCATGATTCTAGCTAGGCCACTCTTCTAGTATAAACATAAAAATTATGTTGTTGTTGAGAGGTTGTTGTTCAAAAGAGGTTAAATTAATAGAAAAATTGTGCAGTGGGAAAAAATCATGCTGTTGTTGAAGGGAGGTTGTTGCTCAAGAGAGGGTAGCTCTGGAGAGGTTGTACTGTATAGATTTTCCATGTTGTTTTTTTCTGATGATTAATTTTTTTAATGATAAATTTTTCACAAATCACAAATTTCAAAAAAGACTGGAATGATTCCAAAGATATTACAACATAACATTGAACCGTGGCTTGCATGTCTGAAATTACTGTACAAACCTTTTTGTTGAGATGTTGCTGGTTCCTCTCCTTCAGTTACCACGGCGATCACATTGGGGTTAATATATTTATATAGCACACTTCTATCACCTAATACACGTCCTTGTGAATGTATATGTTCTGTAATGAAATATAACATACCGGTAGGTATTTATTGTATTCATATATCATAGCAATGACTGGATAGATACAAGAACCTGTGATATTCCTAGTAACGACAAGTCAACATTTTAACAAGCGTATAAGGACGATGGCCTTATCCTCTCTGTAGTATAAATACCACCATTCAGATTTCTAACATTCGAAGATCAAGGAAATTCAATGTAACTATTGAAAATATGATATTTTCTTGGTTTACATAATAAAGCTTTGTCATTAATAACCAACCATTAGCTTTCTTAGTCACAATACTTGTTATCTTCAATTTTTGTCTCTGGTTTTGTAGATTTATGTTCCATACATTATCAGCGATTAACTGAAATAAAAATTATAGTTTAATATACAAATCCAACATTGGTTTACTTCAGTCTATCTTGAATCTGTAAATATCAGTACAGAAAACAATCTATGGCACTGACTCCCAGGCCATCCTTGCTTGTTTGACATGTGTAACCCTACCCAGAGAATTTTCAGTGGGTAGGTAGGTAGGTAGGAAATATTTTTTTTTATTTATTATTAACATTGAACCAAAAAATACTTTTTTTATTAGAACTATAAATGTGTCCAGAGTGCCCCACTGCGAGCTATGTCAAAAAGGGGCCATAACTCCTGTGAAAATGTTTGGATTTTTATGGCTATCAAACTTGACCTGTATTTCATTATCATACACCTTCATGTAAAATATGAAACCAATCAATGAAAGTTTTACTGAATCTGATTGGCTGAATCTAGTGGAAGCTATAAAAATTAATCAATAGCAAGGCTGTATTCATTGGATGGTATTCAACATAAAGTATCTATAAAGTACTAGTTTCTTACCTTGTTTTGATTTTTTAAAATCCTGTATCCTTTAATCATGCCATTCTCAACATCAGATACAAAAATGTAAATCTGTGGACTTTGTTCCACGACAGTTGAATGTGTATTAGTGGGGTAGGTGTGTATCTAGAAAAGAGAACATTCCATACAAAAACAGAATAACAGGAAGACCTTTGACATTATGACGCCATTTAAAGACCAAATAAATCTGGAGTGAAATTGAGGAGGTCCAAATACAGTCAAACCTGTGAACAAAGGCCACCCATGGGAAAGACAAGATGACCTTTGGTGACAGGTGGTCTTTAATCAGAGGTCATTTTGTAATAATAACAAAAAAGATAAGTTTTAAGAATGGCCTTCCTCAAAGAATAATTTATATCAAAATTTGTACTTATAAATTTGACAATGGTGTTATAACCAAGACTATCAAATTTTATCGAAACAATGCACGCTATAATAAAACACGGTTAAAGTGAACTGTGATATCCTTTATTTCACTGAAATGTCATCTGTTTGACAATTTCGGCTCTAAATTAGTCCAAAAAATAAATACTGTGCTTGTCCGATATCCAGCTTCTTTGAAAAAAAGAAAAACTTACAGAGTAGGACTCATCCATCATAACCAATGGTTTCATGAAGTCTTTGTCCCATTCAGCAAGAAGGAAGGCTTGTAAGACATTGTATGGTAAATGAAGTCCACCTGCTGGCATTTGTGCTACCCTCTGACCACTGATTGGGTTAAATGCAAAAATGTGTCCTCTTCCAGATATCTAAGAAGTAATGAAGTAACAAAAGATGAAATATATGTATTTGTTAACGTAAGGTAAAATCAGCTTTTATGGTCATTCAAAAAGATCAGAATGCATTCTAAAAATAGAATAATTGTACAGATATGAGCAATGGTAGTTCTACTGGCAATCACTTATTTATTTATTTGGGTTTAACCCAATTTTGCAACTATTTTTTAGTTATATACGGCAGCTGTATCATCTTACCAGCTTCCCTGGATGGTATTCAAACCAGTACTATCTTACCCATCTACAAGGAACTGGCAATTTCTCCACATGCAGAGAAAATCAATATTTTTTGTCTAATTTTCATGGAGGGGTGTGAACTGATGCGACTACTGGCAATCACATTTGATAATTATTTGTTCAATTTGAGGAGAATGGACTATACAGTCTATACCCCTAACTAGTTCACCCCTCATTCTCTCATCAGATTTACCAAATTCACATCAAATACCCTTAGAATTATCCAATCAATGGATATACATGTATTTCACATGAAAAAATGAATAGGAAAAAAAAATATGGATAATATTTTACCATGTTTCTTCCTAGAACAATACATTGAGGCAGATGAGGGAAATGAGCCGTTGTTCTTTGGACGTGCAACAAAACCTTTTCTCTGCCAAATTTATCAAAGGGACCTAACTCTGGTACAAAATGTTGCCAAGCAATATGACCATTGACACTCCTCATTCCAACAATCTGAAAAACAATTAAACAGAAAACATTATCCTTTAATATAGCATGGAACATAAAATATCAATAGCAGACTATATCATGTTTAAAACAAGAGCGCCGCAATTGGTGCCAACGCTCATCTATTCATTTTTTCCTCGAAAACAGACCAGCTAAAAATGAAGGTCTGAAGGTCTAAAAAAGCTTATTCCTGTACATGATAATGAGGATTTTAAGTTTGTAGAGTACCGGTCTTATTGATCTGTTTAATGGTCCATTCAACAGCTATGGCCATTTCAGAACCTCCTTAGATAGAATAGAGGAAGGATAAGAGAATTGGGCATTTATATCCCTACTCTTCACAAATAGTTTCTCCTGGTTCTTTATTGTGCCGAGGTTAGCACCGATACCTGCTTCACCCTGTTACTGTGATTCCCTTAACACATTACTTGGCTCGGTAGTTAAGATGGCTCTGCAATTACCGTAGCTGTAAATGGCTGTTTAACAACTGATCATCATTTACCACATCGACACCAATCAGCCCTTTTTTTAAGGTTTTGGGGAAGGGTGGTGGTGCCTTTTTCAAGGGGAGTTTTGCTTTAAAAAAGGGGCAAATTGGGAAAAAATTATGAAGTAAACAAGCACAGTATAAAAAGATATTTGGGATAGGGAATTTCTTTTCAAATTTGGTGGAAAATACATACCGGTGCTATTCAGCTTGGGGAATGAGGCCAAAATTCGGCCCCAAATTTGCCATAAAAAAGGGCTGCCAATATACCTCGATCATGAACCTCAGAACCAAACCACCATTACAAATCATAACAAAATAACATCACTAGTAAATACCTTTCCAGGCTTGGTTGCTATGACGATCATCTTATGTAGACTGAACTCATCTCTGAGTAAATCATCTTCATCTTCTTCATCATCATCTTCACCACCTTCTTCTATCACCACAGAATGATGCTTCACACCTTGAAGTCTCTGAATTTGCTGTATGACAAAGGTCTGAAATGGAAAAATGAATAGATAAAATAATATTTGTTCAGACAACTAACAGTATTAGTATTTTCGAAACAGTAAACAGGTAAATAATGATAAAATTGTTAGAATTCTCAACTTACAGCAGTACTTGTTTAATATGGAGTTAGAACAAGGTACTGAAATTCTTTCTACCTGTAACTGGGACAGCTGTGTTCTGACTCTCTTCACAAACATGGTCATAACATTGTCTTCATGGGAACCAAACTCATCTTCAAACTTGGCTTGGTTTTCAGAGACCGGTAAATCTACCATTTCTACTGCTGTAGCATAGGCGAGGAATTCATCCCTTCTCCAAGCCACTTTGCCTAGAAATAAAAATGGCCAATTCAGTTATAAATATAATTACCTCTTGAGTAATATACAAAAGTGCTTCTTTGACTTCGTATAAAGATTTCCACCTAAGTTATAAACAAAAATTGCCAATTCAGTTATAAGTAAAAATTGCCACTTATTTTAAGTTATATACAAAAATTGCCTCTTTAGCTATAAGTAAAAATTGCTACTTTAGCTATGTATAAATATTATTTTCAATGAGCAAAGTGGGGCTAGTGGTCACATATCACACATCTGAACAGGTGCCAAAGTTATGTAACTTGAGAACAGTCTCTGACCTCAAATCTTATTTCCATTCTCAAAGTATTCTGGTTAAAAAGACAAGAGCTGAATAACGTTTAAATATATTCAGATCAATTATGCTGTCAGACTGATGTATCAATTATATCATTATTGTCTGATCTCCATTTAATTAGAGAAATAAAAATACAAGCTACATGTGTATCTATGAGATTTGAGCTCAGAGCTCGATCTTAAGATTTATAACCTCAGGTACAAATAGATACAATAAAGATATAAAAACACAGTAAAACATTGACCATCACATCAAAATTAATATTATGAGCATGCCATTATATGGACTGACTATCTGCACCTAATGTGTCAAAAAAATCATAGAACCATTCCACTGTAAGAGAGTGATACATGTACTTTTTACTGCACACATATATACAGGTTTAGACAGACATAGATCAATGACAGTACCTGTTTTATGAATGAGCTGTAGGGTATAGTCCTGTGATAATACTGCAATCTTGTAGGCCATGCCTTTACCATCTTTTCGTTTTGCCAAGAAACAACTTATCTGTAAGCATACATAGAGTACAATAAATCATCCATACTATCATTATATCACAACATTCTCATATCAAAATTATTCTAAGCATAAAAACATCTAAATAAATACTCGAAATCCTATATACAGTACAACCTCTGTAGAGCAACACCCAGTTGGAGCTGCAAATGTTAGCCATTGTTTAGAGGTTGTTGTTCTACAGAGGTTAAATATATAGTGATAATCAGTTTAGGGAAATTTTGAAGGTGTTGTTATAGAGAGGATGTTGCTCTACAGAGGGCCGCTCTGGAGAGGTTGGACTGTAGTTTAAAAGCTTAAAATGTCAGGCTCTCTGGTCTATGTACATGCATAATAATGATGTATCAATGTTACAGTGACAATCACATGAAGTGTGAATTCAGACCAAGGCTCAAGTCTTTGGCCTACATGGCTGTTATATCAAACCCCTTAATTAGCCTAGATGCTGACATATACTAACTCTACTGACTTATCAGTGTATGCAAAAAAGGCAATGAATTATTACAGAACCTGTGGTCTGTCAACATCACTGGACAGGACACAGTACTACTGGCTCAAAGCATATTTATAAAAAAAATATAAAAAATTAACTGACTTAAAACTTCACTTAAAGTCAAAGAAACTTAACTCGAAAAAATGGGCCAAAAATTTCTACTAAACTAAACATCATGAGACATTTTAGAACAGCATCTGAGGTTTAGAGCTCTGAGAGTCTTACATATTGACAGACATAAATATTTCAAATTATAGGGGGCTATTACATTGTTGGAATGCTGCATAATGGTGAATTTGGTCCAATTCACTACTATATACAGTCACAGGGTGCTCACTAGATGTAAAAATCGAGGGTAAAAAATCATGGTGGAATCATTACTTTTTGTTGTGGATTTATTTTCGTGGATTTTGTGGGTCGCCCCACAAATTAAAATGCAGAGATAAGGCATTTTTTACAAAGATCAAAATCTACAAATTTATGTCTCCATGAAATAGCCATTTTAATAAAAACCATGAACATTGAGCCCAAAGAAAATAAATGAAAATACAGTAACATGATAGGTCAACCAAAATTTCCTTCTAAGGTAAATTTGACCCTTTTGTACAAACTCTCAAGAGTGACTAGCTTCCTTTGGCAAATTTCAAGAGTCAAAATGCCATTTAAAGGGTCAAATGAGAGCCCTATTCAAATCATCATTCCCAACAATATACTACCCCCCCATGCTTCAGACACAGATACATGATCACTTACCTGATTAGGAAGACCATGATGTGTAGCATAATGTATCCTATGGTTGTGATCTAATATCTGATCCCATGATGACATATCATACAAGGATATTCCATACTCCTGAAAGTGTAAACAGAATATCAAGTAAGGGAGACAATTCAGTAAAAAAAAAGTAATTTCATTCTTATTATAATTTGATAAACCCATAAACAGGGATGTGCTGAACAAGACTTGATTTTCAAGAGTGATTAAAATATTTCATTTTTTGTTCTGAAATATGATAAAAATCTTACAGAAAAAAATACCGGACAGCCGGACCACTGAGCCTTTTAACTTTACTGGTCCCATTTAATCGGACTAGGTTCTCAGCTAAATTCGCAGGCTGCAGTGGCTATTCAATATTCAACAATGATCACCATGAGATCAAAATAGCAAATCAATGTCAAACGAAGCATCAGATAAAATGCTATTAATTCAGACTTCGCTTCATCGTAACTCTGAAGAAAGTTTGTCATACCTCATGTCCAGTTTGTTCCAGGCTGAGAATATATATACTGTCATCATAATTCACAATACTAGCTATAACACTCTGAAATAGTAACAACAGAAATTACCTACTGATTAGAATTACCTACTAATTGGAAGATAATATTATTTACATTCATAGAGCTTAACCTCAACTATGAGAAATGTTTGCTAACAGTGAAACTTCAGTTCATTTATTCTTGTTGAGCAGTAATAAAATTAACAAGAGTGCCAGGTCACAAAACACGCCTGTCAAGGGGCATAACTCTAAAGTGCCTGGGCCAATTGGGCTGGCTATTGAACTTGACCAAGGTCTCATGGTCATAAACATTTCCATAAAGTTTGGTGAGGATCTGAATTTAATATTTAATTTCTATTCATGGTCGGAGAGTTTTATAGGGGAGGAGCGATGCACACTTCCCTGAATCTGCCTCTAGTTATTGATGGGATTTGAAGTCACAGAGCTATGAGGGGCAAATAATTATAAGCCAAGAAGCCATAAACACTCAACCACAGAGGCCCTTAATATGTCGAACATAGAACCATTCCATAGTAAGTGATACATTTTAAAAATTTACTAAAGATCACCACTTTAAGACATGAATTACTGCGAAATCATTAATTTTCTTTGGGGATTTAATTCCGTGGATTTTGTGGGTTGGCTCATCCACGAAATCAAAACCCCACAGATTTAAATGCAGAGACAAGGCATTTTGTTTTCAAAAATCAAAATCCACGAATTTATGTCCCCACGAACTAGCCATTTTAGTAAAAACCACGAAAATTGAGCCCATTGAAAATAAATGAAAATACAGTATTTCTACAATATGAGTAAGCCAAGTGGTAAACTTACTTTCGGCAATTGCTTTGTCATTTTAACAATTCCACTATCCTGAACTTTTACTATCACAGTGAGATGTTTTCCAACTCTGATCACTTCGCCAGTCATACTAGAGCTAAATCCTTTTATCCACATAAAAGATTCAGAGTTTTCTTGGAGTACACCGAGATCCTAAAATGATAAAGAAATACATGACTGTCAAACTTGACAAACAATTGACAGGTGGCCTTTATTTGGAGGTCATTTTGTTCTAAATAATTAATAACCGTTTACAAGAGAATGGCCTTTATTCACAGGGTGGCCTTTATTAGGAGATAGCCCAGTAGCGTATCTTTGGGGCACTGAGAGAAATTTTCTTAAAAATCTAAATAAACATAAGGTGTTGCCATAAATTTCAAAACAAAATCATTTGGTGACTGAATTCTTACCTGTATTGGTGTGGCTACAAAACCCTTGGGATTTTGAAGATTGAGAACTTGGAAGGAATCTGTTGCTGGACAGAAACACATCAAGTAGTAGCCTTGAACAACTCGACAACTGTAAAACAATAATAGAGAATAAATTAGCTAATATGAAGTTGTCCAGTCAGTCTATGACAGAATTATTGTATATAAAGGACTTAAACCAGAAAATAACAAGTGACAGGATTTGTCTTAAAAACCAGGTTTTCATTCTGCAAAAGCTTATAACTGAGAAATGTAAGAGGGGGTGTGCACATATGTGCAAAATAAACAAAGGGCCATAATTCTGACAAAAAAATGATCAAATCGCAAAATCTCGATAATATGCCCCCGGTCACTTCGTGCTAGTACAGTGCAACCTCTCCAAACCAACACCCTTTGGGGGTAGCCAAATTATGTTGTTGTTGAGAGGTTAAATTAATAGTTAGTTTGTAGCAGAGGGAATAATTATGCTGTTGTTGCAGGGAGGTGGTTGCTAAAGAGAGGGCCGCTCTGGAGAGGTTGTACTGTAGTTTTATGAAAGGAGGAGTTGTGCACGAAAGTGTATATCCCTATTACATATACACAAATATAAACAAAGGAGTATAAATCTGCAAAAAATTGAACAGATCATAAAACCCCAACAGCATGCAATGGGGTACTTATTGACTAAGATTCTGTGACAGATTGGTCAAAATCCCTTCAGAAATGTAAGAGTATCACACAGAAGAAATTGTGGACATTAGATATTTGCAAATCTAATATTAGTAATAACATTTTTCTTCCGTCCATAAATCTGGTTGGTGATGCCATAAAAAGTATAAAATATATCATGAACAACATGGTGGGGTTAAAATAATATGAACAAACTTACTCAGTGTCCTTTTTCACGAAACGAGCAAGAACAGATTTTGTTGCCGTGACAGCACCATCTTGACCAATAGCAATGACCCTGACCTCTGACCCTGTTGTCATGCCAACTGCATATACCTTCCCATCATACACTTCAAGGACTTTGTATACAGTAGTGTCACTGAAATAAAGAAATAATGCTGACATCATGGCATGCTGTTTACTAAGTTGAAATACAAGAGGGCCATAATGGCCCTTATCTGCTCACCTGAGAAAGACTCTGATAACTTCCATCTTAATATTTGCTTTGGAGACCATAACACTTCTTTACCATGGAAATCATTTATAGTAGTTTGGTGGCATAATCTAGCATCGGATGAATGGGAAGTTAGATATACTTAAGTAGAGTAAATCAACAAGTTGCACAACTCAGGTGAGTTACAGTACTGCTTAAATTGTAACAAGCCAACATGTAATTTTTTTCTTTCCTAAAAGAAGCAGAAAATATTTCGCTTTTGAAAGGCTCAGGCCCCATTCCCTAAGATGGAGAGAGAAAGTTCTGTTAAATGAAATACTAAAGACCAAAAACAGTACTTAAGTCATCATCTTATACATAGTTCCCACATCTACAATATTTACCTGCCTTGGTGGCCATCTTGAAAGTCTAATTTGACTAGCATTGATAGAGGATATTTATATTTTTGTTCTGATAATTCTAAATATAGAATTTTCATATGTGACAACTATATTTTCTTAAACCTGATATGCTTATGGTTTTTCCAACTTCATGATTAAGTTATATTTTGTAAATTGAGTTGTTTAATAACCACTTTTTTGTTTTTTTCTATTAAATACATAAGAAATTTGACTTTCAAGATGGCCAATTCAAAACAAGGGAGGTAAATATTGTAGTTGTGGGAACTATGTATTAAAATTGTTTATTTTTACAGCAACAGTACCTGTTTGGTAGTTCAACCTCCCATAAACTTTTAGTATCTTTCAACGGTATACCATATACCTTAGATGAAGACAAGGCCACAGCTAAATTACCAGCAAATCTTGCACTTCCTCTGCAATAAAATATACAACAATTTATATCATTCATTCACTGTTTAAATGTAATTATCGCCCAAGAGAACTAAAATGACAAATACATATCCTAATCTGACACATTTGACTCAACCTTAGTAAGAAACCATTCAGACAATTAATTGTCAACATTAACTTAAGAGTGATCTTGAATTTTTATTGCCAAAAATTACAGATAACAGTGATGCTGGTAAAAGTGGGGAAAAAACATGAAAAAAAGAGAAAGATTTGGGGAATATTCAAAATGCAAATAAAGGAAATAAATTTAGGGGGGGGGGGGGAGTAAAGCTTATAAATATTCCGAGGAAAGGCACTGACAATCATAATCGAAACTCCTCAGAAAAGTGCCTTAGACACAATAGACAGGCTGTCATTTTGTTGTTGATGTTCACTGGCTACTTTCCTTCATGGCTGACCCTAGGAATCCAACTATGGAAACAAGCTGCTTCCCTTTCAATCAGAACTTAATGCCCAATTTATCAAACGCAAATGATAAACACATTTGAAAGTTTGTAATTCTTAGAATGATTCTTGAAAACAAGTACTAGGACCTAGGGCTGAAAAAGTAGTGACCGAAAACCGTACAACCAAAATTTGTATATCTACACTTAACGTACAAGGTGTATTTCTCAGTTACGGAAATGACAATCAGTGCCATTTTTCTAAGTAAAAAAATCCCAAGATATTGCTTCAAACAGATATTCCTATGCCTTAACAAAACACCACAGCAGTCAATCTGAATGAGTGATTAAAAACCATAGCAATACCTATGAGTATCACTCCCGTCCATAAACACTTCCCAGTACTGGTTCCCAGATGCTGGGTGCCATAATGCCACACGTCTACCACCTAACACTGTCACCAGTACCTCTCCATTGTGTACCATATCATCAACTTCACCACGGCGACCTTCTTCAAATACCTTCCTCCATACTGGAAATTATTACTAAACAAGTAAGATGGGAAAATACTTCAGTTTACAATCCAGGCTCAGAGATTTATATACACATTACAGTAATTAATTAATAATTAATTATACATCAATATAATATGCTATAATGTTCACATGAATCTTCTAGCCTGGACGAACAATGTCAAAAACATCAAGTTTCAAAGACTGACAGTGGATTTCTTTGTTTGTTTCATCGGGTATAACACCATTTTCCACATTATTTTAGTCATATTGTGGTGGGCAGTTATCCTAACCAGCTTTCCTGGACTTCATTTAGGCCTTAACCAGTACTAACCAAATTCTATCTGTAAGCTTCTGCCAAGCTACCCCACATAATTCCGGGGTGGAGGACAATTTAACATAGGATGTAATATCTTCAGTCAAATTTGTCACAAATAGTATGAGTCTCGCCTGGGGTTCGAACTCACAACTTGTAGATCAGTAGACAAACGCTCTAACCACTGAGCTAGCCAGCCGGGCTTTTATTAATCGAAAGTAGTATATCTAAGAGTCTTTGTTTTTTTATGGCTTGGCATTAAGAAGTATTGAGCTAGCTGGGCGGGCTCGACAGTGGAAGTCATCATTTGTTGATAATTTAAAATATTTTATAATTGATAAATATATCTAATTAAATACACTAGTTACCTGGTTTACCAGTTGCAGAATTCAGTGAAGAGAGAACATTTTTCTCAGTAGAAACAAACAGACGTTTTCCACCAGAGCTTTGCTCCCAATACAACCTGTTCACCTTTCCAATATACTGTTGGTGCCTGAAATAATTATCATTATGTAATTGCTTAAAGTTCAAATACTGTGTTTGAACAATGCAGATACTGACTTTCGTCATTTTACTGTCAAATACATTTACATATGATTAAGATTTTTAATGCACATTAATCAATGGTAGTACAAGTCATCGCACACCTGCTAATTGATCACCCCTGGACCTCTATCTGTACAGTAAACATCATCATTCTGTCAATTCACAGGTAAACTTGCCTTAGTTAACTGTTACAGTGCTCCAGCTAGACTTTAGGAAGGGCAGGGCGTTGGCAAGGACATTAGGGCACTTGTAACGCGCGAAAATCTGCATAGCATATATATATGTACCATATAGCAATTTTAATAACAGAAAAAAATATCATGTGTAATTCTATTCTCAAAATTGTTCAAAGATTCACACACCCTGTCCACATAGTTTAACATTAACAAGCACAAAAAGTAACACATCTTCCGTTTTAATTTTAGTAACTAATCAATCCAAGAATTAGACTCTCAACAACATAATTTGTTTGTACGTTTTTCCGTAAGATACGTCATTCAATACCGGAATCGGACCGTACAACGGGCGTTTATTCATTATTATTATAATTAGCTTTATTCGGCGATGTTTCGACTTTATCGTTAAATCGATAAGTAAAGCGAAAGTAGGTTTTCGGAAAACGGTAAGGTCATGTAGTAGTGGATTAACTGATTCACACATAGATTTTCGATTTATTTCATAAATGTGACGGCCCTTTGCAATTTCTGTCGGTCTCGGACCGACATACTTTAATAAATGTCTACGATAGTCAATACTCGCTTTTCAAGATGCTAATTGACCATGACTAAGTGTCGGTAAATTAATCAAAGACTATCAGTTTAATTGATGCGGTTATAACTTATATGCGTTTTTTAATCCGATCGATAATGCCCAGGGCGTCAATTCCTTATCTAGTGTTATAAACAAATGCATACCGGTATAATGACTTTGTTTTGACACGATTGGTTCCGCGAGAAACAATGCGATTATATACGATTTCATTATGTATGCCGGTAACCAGTCCTCAACACAGTTACACGCGTGATTAAATATCGCCGCGAGCAAGCATGGATTTCAGTTTCAATTAACACGCTTTGATCGTAAACAAAACGATTGATGGTAGAAAATAGGTCCTTTATAAACGTTGTTAGCATGATTTGTAGGGCAGGGTCTTTGAAAAAGGCAGGGCGTCTGTTTTTCAGGGCAGGGCGTGACGCCCTGCAGAAACGGGCTAGCTGGAGCACTGTGTTATGTATGACATCAATTAAGTGATTTAAAATTATGTAACCCTGACACCGTTGACATGCCTGCTCATTTAAACTTGTAATTAAAGTCATATTGAATGTCTGTCGGACCGCCGGACCTGTTTTTGTGGCAAACATCCAGGTGGGACCATTTAGAAAAATAATTTATCCTGTTTTCACACCTAGATGAGACATTAAGGGATTAACATCATTAACTGTTTTTAAACAAATTTCATCTAAAGACATGTAAGCAGCAGGTACGCAGTGACATAGTGTACTACCATTGCTAATTAGTTTCACATTACAGTTACACTGACCATGATTTCTGTCGATGTTAAAACGTGAAGTGAGAGGACCAATGGGACTGATACATTTTATAACTGAATTTTACTGATCAAATTGACTTATGATTGAGTCGGCACTGATTTGAAATATTAGAAATTTACAATTGGAAAGGACAGTGCGCCAATGATATTTGTTAAAACGTGATTAGGCCTCTCGATTAACATGATATTATTCCGTTCTTTATTCAAGTACCCCATCCACTTTTAATCTAAGGCTAGGCACCAGAGCCCAGACTTGCAATGAGTTCTGAAAGATTATGTAATAATTTTTAATATATTACCAATCGAAGTTCCCAACTTGGTCTTCATACAACGCAAAAATGCCACAAAAACAAGCAAAACAAAAAAGTAATTGAAAATTCATGCCGGTGGCAGCCATATTTGAAGTATATTTCACGGTACAATCGATAAATATGCGGGGCAATATTTTCGCTATCAATAAGCGGACTGACTGTAGTAGACCTTACAATATTAAAAAATTCCACGAAAGACAACCCCAGATCTATTGACTGCCAATGCAAGAGCTAGTGGACATACAGAATTATTTGATTTCGAGTAGCAACTATAATTGTATGAAATATGACAGTTGCGTCTGGGACCAATATACACATTTATAAATTACTGCCAATTACAGCTATGTCGGGTGAACATAAATGAAAACTAAGTACTTATATACATAATTGATGAAAACTAAAGCATTTTCTATCACTTATTATCTAATTTAGTCATTTCAATCTGATTTCTTCAATGCTTTAATTCAAGGACTTATATGCATACATGTATATGTATATATAAGTCCTTGTTTAATTGGAAAATCGATAATATTTCTACATTGAACCTGGGACTCACGTATTCCCCGAGAATTTAATTGTTTTATTGCCTCTAGTCAGATAAATACTGGCTGATCTTGGTTAGCTAAGTGTCTGTAGACTTGACACCCAGCAAAAAAAAGGGCCATAGATTTTAATGATTTATAATAATAATTAGTTAATGAATAATTACTGTTGTTTTAAAACATTTTATATAATAATGAATATCAAATTTTGATAAACAGGTTATGTAAGAATTATTAGACTTTGATATATACTAGAAAATAATTGTCACTATCATTTTATTCGCTTTTGGACTGGAGGAACTAAAGTTTGGAGGTGATGAATACCCACATACACCGCTTTGACAAAAAATGTTCAAAATCTGAGGAATGAAGATATTTCAGAAATGCTATATATTCGCTATTACTCAAAGATGCAATCTTGATTTCTTCTGAGAAGCTGTTTACCTTTGATTTTACACACGACACACTGTCACATGTTGGTGAATATTTCATGCCAGAACCGCTGGAGAAAATTAGAGTATTAATTATTACTTTGACAGGTAAAGGCGTGAGAATATAATTATCTCGTATATCAACTTCACAAAATTGACCGTTTAAGTTATTATTCAAAATCTTCCAGACCGTACACTAATTTCTGTGAAACACAAACATTAATTTGTAAATGTGTTTGGCTGTTTGCAGCAGAGAGCATTGCTTTGAGTAATTGATTTAACCATATATGTAACCAAAGACCTTTACTATACAGTGTGAATCTTCGAAATATTGTTTTTCGAAGTCGAGATGTACCTGTAAGAACAGGGCCCTTCCATTAGTAAGGTCGACGGTGCGGGTCCTTTCCTGATTGGACACCCATACCATTTTGTGGAATTTTTCACCAATTTCCAGAACTGTGACCATAAGGATGAGAAAGTGGTGTAAATCATATGGTGCATTAGTTTTTGTATGTATCAGGCAGTGAGTCACTGAATAATTGCTCTTGTGAATTCCTAATTGCTCTTGTAGTTTAACATTGTGGATCTGAGCACACACTGGGTTCATTAGGTTATAAAATGTAAGATCAATCTCAAAGCTCAAATTTCATTTTCAATTTCCTAAGCCAATTATGACCAAACAATAATGATAATAATGATGATTCTTAAGGTTTATAACTTTGGGACCAGATCTTTTCAATCCAGCTTGAGGCACAACCATTCAATATAAATGTAGATCTTGTAAATTTTTTATCAAGAATGTGAGTAGTGTTTTCAATACATTTTAGTGTTAATGTTTTGGACTCAAACCTGATAAATCTGCACGAACATTTGCTCTGTATTAAAAACGTACAGTAACATGAAGAAACGATTTGGATAAGCTCAGACAAATCATATCATTACCCAACTAAGACAATGTAATGAATATGGCAAAGATACAATGATAACATAGCAGGATCGAGTGATCATGATTGTGGATCACCATGATATGTGAAATGGCAGCAGTCTTCCCTATAAATAATGAATGGGGAGTATACATTTTGATGCCAGTTTTATTCTAATTATATGCTGAAAACTTGGCTGCAACATTTAATCAACAAGCATTTGTACGCATTGGCGTCTTTTCGCTTTTTCACATCTTCGCATTCCGGTTACACATGCGCAGGAAGAAAAGACATTTGAAAGATATATGCTATCATTTAAAGCTCTAATAAAATAAAAACGGCTCAATAGATTTTCTTAGAATTTATGAGAACAACAGGTGACACGTGCACATCAAACTTTATTCTAGACAAAAATAAAAAAAATCCCTCGGGCAAATGTTTTATAAAAATAATCTAAGTTTGAAAATGAAAAGAAAACAACATTAAATTTTACATTTAAAATCGTTTTAATTGCACTTATAATTAAATCATGGACATCAAATTTATACCTACGCGCAGGTAATTTTATTCTCCGCTATTAAATTTCTATTTCATTAAATATCCACATAAATTGACAGAGCGATAGGTGTTTTCAGGGAGGCACTATAAATACCGCAAAAATGACCGTTTTGACGTCGAAAACGACGTTATTTCAATCGTTTGGTTCCACCTTAAGAACTAAGTATGACATGCTCACTCAATGCAAACAAAAACACGAATGTTTTAGTTTAAGATGGGTTACTTGATAATAAAATATTCGTCAATAAATTTAAGAACTGTTAGTGCTGACTTGTGGGTCGGATGGGATCGCCACTCACTAAACGATTCACAGCCTAAATCAAACTTAACTAGTGTGATGAAGAATTCAGATGTTTTGTTAGATTCTATGATTTTTTCCACTGATACAGAAATGAATTTTTGGCCAATGCTCTCTAAACAAACAACATATGGTGTTATTTTAATTTCTAAAATGGATGAATATTTTAGAAAGTTTTAATGGATGTTAAGTTAGTCCAAACAATATGCTAATGATGAGATAAAAGTAGATTCTGCTACAGATGGTTAACTTTGTAAGCAACAAAACACAGTGAATTCCTGGGGAAGTAAATAATTACTTTACTTTTTGCATTTTATCCAAATTTCATTATATCCATACCAATATAGTAAAGAAGAGCGTGGCAAGAGGATTTTTTCTTCTGTTCCCTTCTTTGTTAAACCCAATCAGTCAACTTTTTAATGATTTCATACTATTCAAGTAGTTTTGTTCAATACTAAATACCCTTGCCATTAGTAAATTTTTATACCGTAAGAAAATAAGAACAAAAACAACAACACGGAAATATGCATGTAGGATAAAATGCTTACTTAAATATTTAAAATAAGTATATCAACTTGGATTTTCTTATACAAAAACTCATTTTCTCAAATTTCGAATAACGGGGTTATTCTTGTAATAAACCCTTTCAGTTATATAAATATGATGATTTTAAAATTATTGACTTCTTCGTACTTGTGAACAAAAACTGTTACTGGTTAATTAAACATGCTTATCAAAATACGTGGATAAGGATGTATTAGTTTGGGTTTGAAAGCATATGGAAAGGAAGGTATAAGGTGAGAAAGTAGATATATATCGGAGAGCTAATTAAAAGTCTAGTATCGGTCGGTTTGCCAGAAATAAACATTTTTACACCTTATTTTTTCTATGGAAAGAGAAAGGTTAAAAATCTAACATTTCAGGTACCGTCTATTTATGCCCTGAATGGTATTAATAAACCACACCATTATCAACACTAATCAAACATTAAGAGAGGACATGAATTAACAAAATAGATTTAAAAAGCATTTACATACCACGTGGAAATGAAAACAAGCTGTATATGTATACACGTAGTTTAATCTGAAAAAATCAATGGAGGTAGTTTTCCATCTATCACTAAATGGTCACGTATGCTACATGACTGCCATTTAAAATCTAATTAAATACAATGCATGGACTACTTGGACCAGACTGTTTAATTTGTTTTCGTGATTGAATATAGATGAGAAAAATATTCCATGGAAAAATCAAAAGTTCAGAATGTACTCATATGAGCTGAACATACTACAAGAGGTTGACATTCTTGTCACTAGGTAAATATTGAAAATTGAAAACCGCCTCCGTGCTTATGTGGTAGATGAACTTGGCCGAGGAAATATATTTTTTTGCATCTACATGTATTTTTTTGTTTATTGATCATCCATGTTCTGTGACTGAATAAGAGCCAGTACACCACAGTTTCATCTTATAACTGTTCCTGTTGTGCACCAAATACATTTACAACCTTCTGAAGCATGGTATTAAACGATCCACATTTTCCCAGTGTCCATTTAAAGAAAAAAAAAATGTTGGCTAAATATTCTCAAATCGTTCAATTATCTGTTGAAAGAAACTAAGCTAGTTCAAAACTATCTACATAGCAGTGAATAATTTACTACTGTACCATTTTCATTAATCACCACGCGCCACGTCAGATGAGGTGCCAAATGGGGGTTTTAACTGAAATATGTTTTATTCGTATTTTACAAAATAAAAAAAATATGTATTGTAAATTTTAAATAATGATACGCCACAGATGTTTCTATCTATGCCGTCTAAAAAAATAGTTCATTGCATGGAAACATTTTCATGGCGGATGTAGAATAGGTAGTAATTAGGCCAGCATCGAAAATAACGAGCAGTGACTGCCTAGTGGATTAGAATAGAATTTAACAAAAATACACATTGTTACAGAAAATCCCAAATACCCTGACACACTATCTTCCCTTCGACGCTGAATTTGGTTTCTTTTAACACACACACAACATACACTAAAGATTTTTTTTTAAATTTCATTTTCACCGGTATTGGCGCAACATATTTCCAGTTTTAATCGTGAAGGAAGATACGAGTTGAACCATTATAAGGTAGAACGATCGACATTCTGTAAGCTTTATAGATGTTAATTTTGGTCGCAGTAGGTATCTGAGGGCATTGTTTAGTCTAAAGCTAGATATTATGCAAATATATTTATCTGAGGAAATGCGTAGTCTTTAAGCACACTTGTAACATTTGATCCAACGTCATTTTAGCTACTTTTACAATTTGGGAAGCTTTCCAATACTTTATTTACTTCATACTGATAATAATTTGCAATTCTGTTACACTTTGTCATACAAAGCAATGATCTATTTAAAACCCGCTACAACCAAATGAAACACACACTAGTGTTTAATGTTGATTTAAGATACTCTGTGCAATGTTTAAAATATATATAAGAAAAGAATTATAGAAAGAGAAAACATTTTAAAAATCCCCCCCCCCCAAAAAAAAACCCCTGCCAACGCAAAAGAAATGTAGACAAGCATAATTACTTGAAGTGGTACAGCTTTGGTACGGTCAGTCACAAAGCTAAACTAGTTTCCATCCCATGCTGCCATTCACCAAACGGCTTTGTACAGACAAGGGGAACACGGAAACCATACATGCAGTATACCACAAAGCTGAATTGGGTTTTCATTTGAGACTATAATTGGTGAATATTTCAGTTTGATTGATTGTGATAAGTTGCCGTTCGTTTATTTCCAATCATGCATTGGTGACGATTTACTTAACTGCTGATTTTGAGTAACGTTACTTACCAGTGTTATTTGTCAATTTTAAGACCAACATACTGCTTCCTGAAACCATGTAAAAAGGAATGATTTTGAAACCAATGTCGGTAATCAAAGTTTTACGAAGAGACAAATGTGTTGCCCAGGTTTGAAACCCAGGAACTCACGACTCGCCGGTCCGCGCTCAAACCACGGCTCACCAGATTGGTCTGAACTCCAGGAACTTTCGATATTTCTCGTGTGAACTTTTTTGTTCTACATTAAAATATAATTCATGTTAATGAAATAATAAATATACATTGTACTTATCTCCAATCGTGAATTGGATGAACACATGGTAGAGATGATATAGATAATACAAAGAATTACCATTTCTGGTCCTGTTTGAATGTATATATATATAGGTCTATATGATAGGATCATTCATAGGAGATTTGTCTTCTGAATGTAAGTACTGTTTTAAAATTTAGTATTTTTTTCAGCATTGACAAATTACTTCAGAGTAAACATAATTTTTTGTACACACTGTATATTATATATAGCATTTTCAGCATTGACAAATTATATTTTGATTAGTTTAGTATAAAACATATTATACATGTATTGTATTTTTGTTATACATAAGATAACATACAATATATATGTGCAATCTTGTTTGGTCTCAAAGCACTAACCCACGTTAGTTATGGCTTTTCTTAACAAAGCTTGTTACAACGTTTACATTATGTTGTTCACTTTAGAAAATGTTCAGGTATATGTATTGCTAAATGTCTAAAATGTAAAACGTTTGTTAAAATTATACTTTATTCATAACTTAAGGTTCATAGTTTGCAATTCACTGTACAAGAATATTCAGCATCATTAATTCACACCGTTTATTCAGTTGTTAAATTGAACTTTTATGTATATACCAGTCCTATATACTGTGTGTGGTATTTGAAATTTACATTAATAATTGCGACATACGTACAATTGTGTTTGACTCTATGTTAATAAAGAGATGAAATTTTGTTAATTGGATACACTTTGCATACAATATTTCTTCAAAAGTAACAAACATATCTAAAATCATTATAATCACTGTGATAAAATTTAATTGGTAATTGAAATTCTTGTTTAGACGTATATTATTCTAATATCATGGTACTCATTAAACTATTCAATGCTCAACTTACAGTCTGAACTTTTTAGGGATATCAACGAATATCCGATTATTTTTCGATTGATCGGATATTCGAATGCAGAGTCAGTATTCGAACATCCGAAAAATTATCAGGTTGTTTAATAAGTTTTGAAATACTGTAATTCGACTAAGTTCTAATGTTGCTGTTCCGAGATAATTGTCTGGGTCCGTATTCACAAAGCATCTTAAGATTTTCTTTAACTTAAGTCGAAATTTTTACTTAAGTGTAAATTTTTTTCATGGTAAAAGTTTGTAAACCAGTCATCAAAAGTGGCATCTTTAAAACAAAGATAAAATCATATTATTGTGATTTCCTCTTCTATATTAGTATAAACGAGTTAAGGAAAAAGTCGAATTTCAGGACAAATATAACTGATGCTTAATACAGACCCTGGAAACTTGATATAAGGCGATGTCTTTGAGACATCTGTAATATCGGGAACATGCTAGTCTTAAAGGTTTTGAGGGTTGACAAGAAATCGCAGACTTTTGTCCATGAATAAATGTTGCGACAGAACCCTTTTTTACATTACATATATCCATAAATGAAAATTTAAAAAGATAACAAATTATGAAAAAATCATGCGATAAATGTTTGTATCGTTACGCTAAAAAGCAAAACTGGTGCTAACTCGACACTGTATATATATACACATACATTATTAATACATTGTATTTCTATTTAGGAATCAGACTTTCTATGTTCAGTTGCAAACGAGAAATAGGAGAAATAGACATTATGCCAGTCATTTACTGACAAGAACGGAAGACGTGGCAATTTGGCCAAAAGAATCAAGCCCGATTCCTTTTTGTCAAGCAAGAATATATCGGATGTTTCGCATAAACTGGGGTGATTGGTGGTCTAGTAGTAATGCACTGGACTACTGAAGGAAAGGTCGTGGGCTCAAATCTAGACTGTGCCTTCCGAATTTCTCAAGGACGCTTTTCAGTGTCCCTATTCCAACTAACGAGTTAAATACTGTGTCTATATAGGCATGTATCGGTGCTTTACACCTGGCACGATAAAAAACAGGGAAGTCTATTCGAAATAAGAATAGGGATATAAATGTCCGGTCCATCTGTACTGTATCTCTCCTCTCTCTCTCTCTCTCTCTCTCTCTCTCTCTGGGGTGGCCGTAACATGACCATAGCTGTCAAATTGGTCGTTAAACAACATATAATTAAATAGACCGTACTTATACATGTGTCTTATCTGTGTCATTCTTATAGAAGCAACAAGATGGGTACACTGTGTTGTATGTCGTTGCTCGTTGTTCTAACAACCGTGGGTTTAACTACTGCAGAAGTTGTTGTTTATCCAACAGAAACCGAAGAGTCGGCTCCTATTGCGGGTAAGATTTATACAAAATAGATAGAGGGTCGTGGGTTCGAGCCCTCGCTACCGACCATGTCTTTATGGTAGAAAGCAGACAGTTGCTTACAGAGAATGGGTGTCTTGTACTGGGTATTCCCTGCAACAATGGTTTGATGAACTGTCCGCCTCATATGACTCTGACTGTTGAAATGGGTTTTAAAATTCAAACAAATAAACAAACAAACAAAATAGAAAGTAAATACCAACGCACATGCCCTTTTCATCACAGTAAAATATAAAAATGCGCAAGAATTGAGAAGTTTCGGTATGGATTGGAATTCCAACTGCAAGACGTAGCTAACCACCCATAGGTCTAAATGATCAACTGAATTTGAAACTATACTATACGAGGATATCGATCTGTTTTAATTCTTGGACAAACTGTTTAGATATGCAGTTTGTAAACGAAAATCAAAAACCTACGAACAAATGCAAATTATTATTAACCCTTTTTAATAATGGTTTTACTGTTTTATACAAAAATTAAAACACTATATTGAAATTGTGACGCCTGGCAGCCCTTATGTATTTGGGGTTCATAAATTGAAATGTAAAAGCTGTGTGATTAAATGACTTATATCAATTTATATTTTTACGTGTGTGATTTGAACTTGTTTATAAATTATCATATTATGTAGCATAGTTTATCATTTCAATAAACGAGATGTAAAGCCAACAACATGGCTTGAATTATTTAGAACCAAGTTTTAAGATTACGTTCGATTACAGTCGTATTATCATAAGTTTGACTACATGAACATCCTTCTGGCTTCCTTACATGTCCAATTCTAAGTGTTTCTATAAAAAGTAACGAAAGATACTTTGTGTAAGTTCGCTTTTATTACCGTCTACTATCGCAGTCAATCATCGGTAATTGTCCTTATAAAATACTATGACTTTATATTTTCGTCTGTTGTTTATTTGATCTTCTATCAATTAATCTTCTACAGTGGAGGTAACACAGCATATACAGGTAGCAAGAAAAAGACGTTCTGTTGACCACGTCAACGCAGGAGATGAATATTTCGATTTCCCGGAGTTTACGAGATTTTCGTTTGATGTCAACGATACACGTATTGATCTAAATTTAACAAGATGTATGTATGTGAACACGGAAATGAATTTCCAGTTCTCTGATCGTATGTCCAAACATGACTATTCGGTAAGTTATATCATATATAATAGCAACCGATCAAATGAACTGTTACAGTTTTATTTGCAATTTGTATTTTGACTTCCATATCAGAGTGAATACATAATTATTATGTCAACTTTCAATATGTGAAGTATGTCAAGTATTTTTATTTTCCGTTTTGAAGTTATGCTAGCTAACAGGGATGCTTAATATGTTGCTCCGTGAAGTAGCAGAATTTAAGGTAATATTTAAACTTATTCCATTCACCAATGCCTAAGTGTTTAATGCACTTGCTGCTGAAAATTCATACTTACAATATTTTAAACATTACAGGATCATTTCGCCATGTATCGAAGTGTAAAGCAACTGGCAGCGGTTCTGGTTGAATGCAATCCATCTTATTGTCATCTGGTAATTAAACACTAGTTTCATACAAATTCGCAACAGTCAATAGAAAAATCAGTACACAATTTCGTCACTAATAAATCTAAATGATAAACGTTTAAACAGGTGAAATGACCATCTTTGTCATTGTTCCTATCATATTATATCAAGACAGAAACTTAGAGAGGATCGAATCTTTTGTTTATCGCTTAAGAAGACTGCGCCTTATAACCACACATCCATCCACGTTACAGAATGGGATATTGCAACAACGGCAATAATGTTGCGTGAATAAATAAATGTTCATTTCGATGACGGGTGAATATCGAATTTCTCGTTTGCATTTAAGAGCTAATTGTTACGAATCCTTAGTGTTAATCTTTTTTTAAGTCCTGTCTTTTTTTCAAACATTGACATTTTCAGTTGCTTGGTAGTAATAACCAAAGAAATTTTAAAACAAATACCGAATTGTAGATATTAATACTGTACCGATAAACGACACCTTTGCTTGAATATTTATCATTGAGAGAAAGTATGTAGCGTAAGTAACACAGAACAAATGTAACTTATTTTATACTGAATGAAATCCCTGTTAATATTTAGTTTCAAACAATATAAATTCAAACATGGAGTGACTTTTTATCGCTGAAGAATCAGATCTCCAGTGTCGTTATTATGCTACCTTTCAGGAATTAAGTTAAAGTTGGAATCAAAGTCTGTTTCTACGAGTTTACATATACAGTGCAACCTCACCAAAGCAACACCCTTTGTGAGCGGCAAAAAAGAGAGGTTAAATTAATAGTTAAATTATGCATTGGGAAAAGTTCTGCTGTTGTTGAAGGACGGTTGTTCTCCCATTAGAGGGCCGCTCTAGAGAGGTTGTACTGTATTATTCCTGATCGTAGATGATAAACTATTCTTTGCAAAATGCCACTCTACGCTAACATTGCACATTCACTTAAATCCCTTTCAAGTACCCACTCACATATACACCGAGGGTAGCAATATAAGATATTTTATAGCTCAATGAAATTACGATGGTCATAGTTGAATTCGAACCAAGCATCCATCGATCCTACATCCAATTTCCTATTACAGGACCACCAATCCTAATATTCACACATTACAATTTCAGTATGGTACAGTAGACATAAATGGACACACATACAGCATTGAATCGGATCGAGAAACCTTTAAAGGTCATATTCTTCGTAAAAAAGCACCTGTCAACATGGAAGAGTTTACTAAAACAATGTACACAAAAGAAAAGGAAGAAAGCTCATCTACCGCTTTGAGTAAGTACATTGTACCTAGATACAGGGGTTTCTTTATATTTAGAGGAAAGCGTCCTAAACCTTGATATGTGGATGACGTATCGGGTTGAAGCCTGACGTATCGGGTTGAAGCCTGACGTATCGGGTTGACGCCTGACGTATCGGGTTGACGCCTGACGTATCGGGTTGAAGCCTGACGTATCGGGTTGAAGCCTGACGTATCGGGTTGAAGCCTGACGTATCGGGTTGAAGCCTGACGTATCGGGTTGAAGCCTGACGTATCGGGTTGAAGCCTGACGTATCGGGTTGAAGCCTGACGTATCGGGTTGACGCCAATATGGGAAATGAAATGTCAAGGATTGAATTGGAAATTTGGGGAAAAATGTATGATTTTAAAGAAATCTTTACACGGAAAGCGCCCTTTACAGGCTCCAACTGTATAATAAAAATATATACTTACATGGATAATATGTAATACAAAAGATACATTTGCTTCGCCAGCCTAATAAGCCAAAGTCGGTTGGGCATACGGAATGGTCTATATTTCAAAACACAGAGACGGCAATATTTGCCCAGAGGTTAAGCGGACTTACTATCATAGAATCGTAGATACACTGCTTAGTTTTTATAACTGGTCACCTAGATTTTGTAATATTTCATAAAGACATGAGAATAGAAATGAAGCTTACAACAAAATAAAGTGAAATTATACTCTTTTTATATAAGGTATCCAATTTAAGTATGTGATAGTCCTGCTCCCAAAATATCCAGAACAGATTATGTCGACCGATTATAAAAATTCCACAGTGAATATTCGTACTTATATATAAATCTTATAGATGGTAATAAATTACATTATCGTTTTTCCTGACAATACTCGCTCCTATTTGTATATCGGTCTACCAAGTTTTATTGCCGTATTGTTGCTTATAAATACGCTACGTGTGTTATAGGGAAGAGTAGAATAAGAAGAAGTGCGCCCAACTTTGAACCCGAGTGTGAAGTCTTTGAAGTTCAGTTACTGTTGGATGATACAATATGGAATTAGTAAGTACTATTAATATGTTCATCGTTAGTACGCATGCGCAACATGGCGGTTTACTTCCAAGTCGCGTGTTAATTATGGATATGTAAATGATGATGGGTCATGGCTCAAGTCATGTAATAAAGTAACTGTTCTGTTCTAATCGGGCGATAGTGTTCCTTTGTTTGAGAAATGTATTCTCAAATTAGTCACTTTATCCTGTCGCAGTCACAGCTAAAGTCAATCTAAACATTATGAATTAAAGTTGAGTCGATAATGCTGAAGCTTTAATTTGTCTCGAAAACAAAGTTACTGATGCCTTTAATACTGCAAAACATACTCGTATATAGGAACCATAAACTTCAGCATCGTTGTTTTAAGCCTGGTGTCTCCTTCCACTTCGAATTGTACTGTCGTTACTTCCGTTGGTTTATTATGTTATTATGTTTAAGGCTTTTAGATCATTTTTGCCACACGAAACGATGTTGGTCGGGATAGATATATAGTATGTATATGAGATACAACACAGCTTACGTATTGTTACTATGTAAAACCTTACCATGTAACGTATAAAGCACAAAGCTTTATTTATGCCATGAACGTAAATATAAGAATGCATCAATTATTGCTTTATGTATTGTGGTGCCCGTCTAACCAGTTTAACGCCTTTGGAGCTTTGACCATTACAAGGCGGTACTCGAAATGCAAATAATGATTTGCCCCCCCCCCCCCCCCATTTTTGTATTTTTCTGTGTGTTGGACAGGTTTTGGATTGGATGTAGTGATGCCTTGGAGAGGGCTAGACCTGTTGTATGTGTTTATTTCTAGAATTGCTTTCTTATCTTTTCTTTTTGGGAGGCGATAGCTCCAAATGACATGAATTTTTACAATCACAATTTTCAGTTAACTGCCGGCCTTGACGTCTTGCCTTACTATCGACCTTGCTTCTTTGTAATTATTTGCATTATATCGATCTATAGACGATTATGTGGTGTTCGCCACAAAATGACAGCAACATTAGCAAATGTTTTATTTTACAGCTACTTGACCAAAAATTATTATGACGAATATCTCGCTAGGGAAGAAATCTGGAAATATTACACGGCTGTCTTCGGCGAGGTAATTGTATGATGTCTTGAACCCTTTCACTGTAATTGAGACGGCTTACTCGTCAACAAAACCTACATTCATTTACCCATATTCTAGTAGCAGTTATACCTGTTTAGAGAATTGGTATTCAGTTTAAATAACTGTCATTCCTCATATTTTATCCTGACGATGCTGAGCACAATGCTGGTGATATAATGTCTTGAACGGAAACTTTCAGAAATTTGTTGCGTATTCAGCAATTTTACAAAATCTGGAAAAAAATCGAAAAAAAAAGAAAAAGAACGACTTGTTTAAAAACGACGAGACAATATTAGGATTTTTGAATTGCAATGTACGTACAGTATAGATCCCAGCAGACTAGCTGTCGTAGTTAACGCTAACTGCAGCACAAGTATTCAATTCTTACATTACCGGTAATAGCTGACAACATCATTTAAAAAACCAACAGGATAGAAGCTCACTTACAATTACAAGAGGTAACAAGAACTTTATGTATTGTAACCAAAATATGTCGCAAAAGCGGATCCATAAGGTTCGAAAATAACAAAAATTATAGACAGTATGCAGGAAACATCGTTGAAACTGGTCTTTTTGTTATTTATCTTTTTTGATGAGCTTAATTTTTGTTTTATTCTCCATCATTGTTAATGATACATGTATTACATCCTTCATCCTTATCAGGGTTATTAAAGATAGGCGTCAATTAGTTGTTATATGACCTTTGCAACAACTAAGCTACGCGGAAATAAGTTTTAGATGCTGTTAGAAAATACGGTTTCATTTATAATCACACAAGTAATATATTTTCTTTTTTGTCTAAATGTTTTGCTTTTAAGACAATTATTGGAGATGGATTCTAAGTGTGGTCTTGTTCAAATTAAGTTACGTAGCAGGTAATGTGAAGATGAAATAACATCAAATATATGTAAACACTAATGGCGGATATCAAGTGAAATGATGGACATACTTAAATGCAAACCACTTTAGTGACAAACGGTGCATAGCAATATTCAAACAATGTCACATGCAAAATTTTTAAGTCCACAATAGAAAAAAAAATCTTCAGAGTTTATGTGTTAAAGGGGCATGCCCTTGAACTGGAGCGTCTCGAATAGCAATCAAATTGGTATCATTTTATGCCTAAATCAATTAATGAAAGCCCTATACAATATTTACAAAATATCCCGCTAGTTTACTCAAAATACACATTTCAAGATTTACCAAACCTGCCGATTTCGGCCTCAGAAATTTTCGGTAATAATTGGTTTTACAAGTGACAAACACATTTTGGTGTGCGAAAAGAAAAACACATCAGTTCCTGGGCATGCCCCTTTAACCCTGTCGCTATTGTAGATTGCATGGTATTTCTAAATTGTATTCAAATATTGTTTTCTTACATCCTATGTATTTCACCATGTATTGCCAAAACAGAAATAAATCCCTTTATCTATACGTGTGAACAAGAACGAAACAATGTATATACACCCACCAACGCAGCTCACGAACAAACATATGCCAAGTTCATTTATACAAAAGCTGTTTGGAAAGGCTGTTTAGTAATAGTATTGTCAAACTTACAACTATCTATATATTGAATTTTCAGGTGAACCTGCGTCTTGCTTGCTTTGTAGACTACATTTCAAAGTTTTGCGATGACTTGAACTGTGAGATTAACTGTTTAAAAGTTATACTGACTGGTATTGAAATTGAAGAGGCAAGTATTAGAAAAGGCGGAAACAAACTGTTCTGTGTTTTCTGTCCAGTATATACTTTCGTTCGGTCTAGATCGAAAATGTTCTTGTCATAGCATATTTTCATATACATTTTGTAATTATGAATGATTATTGTATCTCCAAACTTATTTTTTTTTTTTTTTTTTTTTTTAAAAAGTTTTGCCGATCAACCGACCTTATAACTTTAAAATGTTTGTGGAAAAATGAAACGTTTTCGCCCTTCTTTATTTCCTTTGTTTCAACAATGACATAGGGCACACAATAATTTGAAAGAAGAGTTAATTCAAACCATGGTTAGGCATACTGTTGTAACCTATAATATGATACTATTTATGTGTTTATAAATGTGTTGCTTGAACACTTTAAAGGACTCGTCTTGGACTGATAATGACAACATGAGATTTGAACACGAGTTCAATGATGGTACAATTTCCACATTTGTCGATGGCTGGAAGGCATTACAAAGGTGTGGAAGCATACACAAAAGCAAGCCAGACAGAGATAGTTGGGACATATACATGTGTTTAACAAGGTAACTGCTTAGATACAAAAGAATATGCTTTCCATTAAACAGAACGACCGAATGAACAATATCTCTGAACTTTCATAGATACCTGAAAATATTCTACCGATCTACAGACCCTATGAATTTGGAGATGCAAGTGAAAATCAACATTTATTTCTTGGCCTTACTTTTGTTCACGCTACTATTTAGGTAGACTTAAATCAAGAAGGGATCCCGGCGGCCAAGTGGTTACAGTCACTATCCCCTTACAGCGAAGGACTCGAATCCCAAGCAGGACCAGGCTAATTCATATACGTTTTCGTACGGTCGGTTGTTCTAATTAGGTATTCACTTTGCGCTTTCCTTCGCCATTAAAGCTAACCCTGGCCATTTGACCATAGATAGACAAAGCCAGATGTTGATACGGAAATTAAGATAAAGATATGTTACAAAACGTTGCATATGGAACCAAATTGTGACCTTGCATAAAGAGATATACGTTAATACACATCAACCTTCCTAACTGAACGATAGTTCGGCTCCCATAGCCGTCATTCGCTCGACGCGCATGCATTTTTATGCTGACCTAAGAACTACGTTTATCTACATCCGCCATGAAATAATAATTATTGTTAAACTAATACCCGTTTGATTTTGCAGTGCAATTCTACGTAAGTTCAGTTTCCTTGAGTACTTTCAGTACTTTGAAACCATTTAATAAACATGTCACGAACAAAACAATACTGATTTTTTCCTTATTGCAGATATAACGTTGCTGTGAAGCTAAGTGACAATAAACACTACGATTATTTCAGAAGTAAGTCGATTTTTTTACCATTTCTTGCAGTCGGTTTTATATTTATATATTATTATAGTATTGCTCATATTGAAACATAAGACAGTATTCAAAATACTTCTATCATCATTAAGCATTTTTAAAATAGGACGACCGAAGAATATTATAGCCTATGTTCACGGTGAATCCATCCATGTAATAGCCTATGTTTATGGTGAATCCATCCATAATTTAGCCTATGTTTATGGTGAATCCATCCATATAATAGCCTAATATATATGTTTGCGGTGAATCCATCCATATAATAGCCTATGTTTATGGTGAATCCATCCATACAATAGCCTTGTTTACGGTGAACCCGCCCATATAATAGCATAAGACACAATAAAGCATATGAAAACAAATGGCAAATAGAATGGCATAATAAGCTAATAGACAATTACACAAGGATTTACTTCTTAGTATAATTACCCAATCACACAAGCAAGCATAAATGCACTCACATTTAAACACATTCATGCACAAGCTTATATGCACACATCAACATATACATCCATACCGTACACACAAACTTACACACGTACATAAATTCATGTTTACTCATATCTACATAGCAATTTACACCATCAGAAAATTACCTAGGCAACGAAACAAAATAGCAAGATAATCAAGGATTTATCTAAAATGTATTTTTTTTAAAGATGTAAATATTGGTGTTTTCTAATGCAATGCTATGTAGTTCTTTCTCGTTTATATCAGTGTGGGGAATCCACGTGACCTAGTGACGTCACAATGTTATCGTTACAAGCGCGTATTCTGTCAATTAAACTAGGAAAAAAACTTCAAAGTAGTAAGTGCATAATTTTTCGTTTTCTTCTAAAACCACAAAACTGTTGTAACTCCTTACATAAAGGGCTACCTCCAGTTCAGATTTTTGTCACTGTAGGCCCTCTACTTTTTTGCTTTTCTTGTCTAAACCGTTTGACGGTGTTATGAAAATGAAAACGGTTTGGAAAGAAAAGTAAAAAAGTAGAGGGCCTTCAGGGAAAAAATTCTGAACCGAAGGTAGCCCTTTATGTAAGGAGTTGCAACAGTTATGTGGCTTAGAAGAAAACGAAAAATAATGCACTTACGTGATGTTTTCCTAGTTCGAATGACAGAAAATGCGCTTGTAACGATAACATTGTGACGTCACTAGGTCACGTGGATTTCCTACCCTGTTTATATTGTATTATTTAGCTTATACGTGGATCCCGTCTATCTGTGAGTCGGACAGGAAGTATCAGTCAGTAGTGTTTGAGAGTATGGGAGACGGCATTGATGTACAATTCACTCAAGTTCTACTTCAGTCGTAAGTACATGTAGTGATATTGTATGTAATTCATTGAAGTAACTCATTTCCAAAGCATTCGCTTTCTTCTCGCAATGTTTGGTCTACCAAAATCAGGAATTAAGAAGAACTGGCGCAATATATCAAATCTTACAGTCAGTTCCGTTTAGCGGGGAGAGCATCGGGTCTATGGTGAAAGCATCGGTTATCAAGGCTGAGCATTTTATGTTCAAACCCTAGCGCAGCATATTTTCTCGATTAAAATTTAGTTGTAGACATTTCAAAAGTAATATAAGTACCTAAAGTACTATTCGTGTGGAAAGGTTGAGAACAAGTTAGTATTGGTACATACTGTATTTTCATTTATTTTCGTTGGGCTCAATTTTCGTGTTTTTTACTAAAATGGCTATTTCGTGGGGACATAAATTCGTGGATTTTGATTTTTGAAAAGAAATGCCTTATCTCTGCATTTAAATTCGTGGGGATTTGATTTTGTGGATGAGCCGGCCCACGAAATTAAATCCCCAACGAAACTTAATGATACTACAGTATTCCAGAGACTCAGGTTAGCAGACTACTGTTGCAACAACTTGAAAAGAGATTTTGTTTCAGTTGATATATAAACGGTGACCGGTTCACCTGACTGTGCTGGAAACAGTGGTAACCCCGCCCCAAATATAATTATATCGTTAGTACAAGGAAGCATGCTTAATTGTTTATGTCGTTATTCGATGTTTTTCAGTCTTGGAGTAGGAATTGATTCAGAGTGTGATAATATATGGGTAATGAAATATGACATAAATGCTCCTCTGGACGACCCAACAGCTCTAGGTATAAGCTGGTATATCAAAAGATGTGCAATTGAAACAGTTTGTGACAAGATACATGAGTATGTACATTTTGGTTATAAGGTTTTATGTTCACAGCTTGCCATGCATTTAGCCTGAAGTTGCAAACATTTTATCTGACTAAAGTTAATGGAAACATTAAAAAGTTAGAGGCGCCTGATCCTTATAAATTACGGCATACAAACAGAATTTGCTGAATATTAGCATTCAACCATATAACATTTTGAAATCTTGGACCAAGGTCAGAAAATTGTCGTGGTGAATAATTTATAAATGATTCATTCTACATATTCAATGAAAATAAACAAGAGTTTGATAGTTAGAAATGAATGCTTGTATCAAGGTCTGTAATCCTAAAGCAAAGTTTACCTGATTGTCGTCCAGTTTTCTTTGTTATCAATAATAGAGTCTTTGACAGAAATGATCATAAAGCTTTAATGCAGTTGTACCGCAAATGTTAGAAACAGCTTATTGAATGCTCTTAGTGCTGTTCGAAATATGTTGTCTAGCATGTAGTGACATAATTATAGAAGATTTGCTTACTAAGTCAAATGGTCTTATATCGAAAATTTAACAATATAATGTCAATGAACAAGAAGAAATATTTGATAAACATGGCTGAATTTATATCCGAAGTATACGTTATAAGAAACTATGTACTAGTTAATCTATAACAAAATTAGTTGTATGGTTATTTAATTAAGTCTGTATTGCTTTTTAGTAAGTGTAAGTCTATTTTTTTAATTAATGAAATTCGTATTTATATATTATATTTATTCATATTATAGACTGTAGATATCAATCGATTATTTTCTAAATTATTCGTTACATTTTTCTTGGACTGCATTTATGTGTGTTCGTATGCGTTTCTTTGCCATTCTGTTCTGTAAATGGCCAAAGGCTATTAATGTTGATTTGCTAAACAAAGTATGTATGTATCAATATATAGTAGAACCACGAATATTAGAAATAGCTCGTAAAATGATCTTACGGCTGTTTGAAATACTTGGTCGTGTTTTGATTTTAGACTCAATTCAGACGGAGATAATTGTCTACGAGACCATCACTTTAGCCAGTATGAATGGGACAGTTTTGAGTACAAAACTTCAACATTATTTGGAGAAATATTCTCGGCTGATGAACAATGTCAAGAAAAATGGGGTCTTGACTCTGTGCAGTGTGACCCTGATGATAATGGAAATGTAAATATATCTAATGATAGTTAAGCATTTATAATTATGCATGCGTTCTTTTTCTTCTTTTTCATCATAATGGCTAGCAATCAAACTTGATTATCATGGCCATACGTGGGGGTTAGTACAGATTATTGAGTACAAGGCCTCCCAGGCTACTCAATCTTCACAGAAAGACCTTGAATTGTGAGGAAAAATAGTGCTAACCCTACAAAACCTTAAAGGCAATATGTGATGTCTACAATATGTACATGATGTGCAGAAATCATAGAAACACGTGTCTGTATGGCCTAGTTGACATTGTCATATATATATGCTGTTGCATTTGAAGCACAATACTGTAAAAACTATAATACGTTTTACGTATATTGAGTTATATTGCTTATCTTAAAATTGTTGCCATTTTTGTATTTTACATTATCCTTCTTCAGTTGATAACAGATATAGCGAGTGATTAATTAAGAACTAGCACATTGGCTCCCGAGATTTATCAAGTGATAAAATATAGGCAGAACGTTTTACTGTCTATCTAATCAACTCACCAAATGGCATACCCAATCCAGCTGATATGATACAATAACCTCTGAAATATACCATGCCGTTTTACTTACAGTATAACTTTCAACATTACCTTATAAAAAATCGTCTTGGGAATGTTAAATGTATCATTTTAAAAACGGGTTAAAAACGGAACAATGTGTAACTATTTACAATGGTATGGAATGCGTTTTAACATTTCTGTGCTTGTCACGGTATTGGCATATTTCCATGTAGACCGTTTCGCTAAGGCACTTACTATATTTTGTCTTGGTATTGATCGTTATCGCATACGATACTTTATTGAATTCCGGCTTTAAAGGGGCATACCCTACAACTTGGTGCATCTAGAATCAAGGCAAAATGATGATAAATTAGAAGCTTGTAAAGAAAAAAGCCGCTGAAGAAAGTTTCAGCCAAAAATTCATCCAATTAAAAATAAAATCACAAAAAAATATTAGTTTCCATAAAAGATCAGAAACTCTTTGGAATTTGTTGTACAATTTTTGGGTGGAAGTGATTTATTATTCATAGCTATGACTTTTGCGGCTAGTACCTAAACTAGTCATTTTATGACCCAAGTTCTTCTTGCAATTATCCATTATATATTGAA